>JASEKS010000509.1:0-22867 GCA_030770415.1 Pleoardoris graminearum | reverse complement strand
AATAATATAATAATATAATAATATAATAATATAATAATATAATAATATAATAATATAATAATATAATAATATAATAATATAATAATATAATAATATAATAATATAATAATATAATAATATATATATTTTATATATATTTATATATTAATCGAACAAATAGTGTGGCTGTAGTGGCTCAGGGCGACCAAAAGGGGTTTTAAAAAAGAAGGAGTATGTGTATACCTTTATACTTAGTATATAATAATATAATAATATAATATATATATTTATATTTATATAATATTATATTAAAAAAAAGTAAAAAAAAGTTAATATAACTTATCACTTTTTATATTTAGTTTAACTTTAGGTTTAAGAACTTAATTTATTTAATTCCTACTAGTATTATAAATAAAATAATTAGGTATTTTAATAAATACTAAATTACGTCTACTTTCTAACTCAATAGTATCCTAAACTTATATAGTAATATTTTAGTCTATAAAATAATTAATATAGTTAATATTAAAATAAAATACTATAATTTGAGAATATTTAAAAAGTAGTATGTTTTAATATATTAAAATATTAAAATAACTTATTTTATAATTAGTTAATTGTTAGTATTTTTTAACACTATTATTATATATTTATTTAAAATACTTTTTTTCTAACCTTTCTCCTCTATATTACTTACTTATTAGTATATATAATTATTATTTTTAGATTTATATTCTTAATATTATTTATATTTTCTTTATCTACTCCTAACTATAAGTATAAAAAGCTTATTTATTTTTTTATATTTTATTTTTATCGCGTTTTATCCCGCCTACTAATATTATAAACTAATAATATTATTATAAACTTATTATATAATTTAGAGTAAAATTTTTTTAATTAATTTTACACTAAGCTTTTATAGTACCTATTAAACTTTTTACTAAAATAATAATACTATAAAGGCCTATTAAAGTAAGTTATATAAATACTCTACTTATCTAGTAGTTTTATAAAATAAAAAGAAACTATATTTACTATTATTAGTACTTACGCCGTCTATAGTATTTATTATTTAGTTAATAATATTTACTAAATATAAATAAAAGTGTATATTTACTTAATTTATACGCTCTAGTAAGACTTTTTAGAATTTATAATATTTAGTTATTTTTTTTTTAAAATTTTATAAGCGTACTAATAGATTTATTTTATTTTATTAGTCTACTTCTTAAATTACTCTATTACTCCTAGCTCTTTTAATAACGCTAGGCCTTTTAGTTTTTTTTATTAACTATCTACTTTTATATAGTCTTTATTTTATTAGTTTAGAATCTATATATAACCGCGTATATTATTATTAAGAATAGTAGTATACTAAAAAAGGTTTTAAAGTAGCTAAGAATAATATACTTAAAAAGGCTACTCTCTACTAAAAGGTTATATTATAGATTAGTATAAAACTAGTTAATAAGCTATACGTAAGTAGAAGGATTATTATTAAAATAACTATACTCTACTCGTGCGGAGTAATAGTCGTCTATAATATTATAAAAAATAGGAAATAGTATAAAATAATAAATAATAATAGTTATATCTTAATATTAATTATTCTTTTTTCTCTCTACTATCTATATAATAGCTAGATAAAGGTTTTATACGCTAGTGCAGATTATATAATTATATAACTATAATTATATAATTTATACGCTCTATATTACGAGTAAATCTATTTAGATTAACTATTTTATATATACTAATAACTTTTCTTTTTATAGTAATACTATATTCTTTTCTCTAGAGTTATTACCGTAACGTTACGTAACTCTAGACTAGCTATTTAAACTTCTACTATATTACGTTATTAATACTAACTCTTAATAAGCTTCTTACGCAGTAATTATAATAACTTTTTACTATTATTAATAATCTATAACCTTTTTAGATAGATAGTAATTAAAATATTAAAATATAACGTAGTACTCTTTGTAAAATCTTTATAAAATTTCTTAATTCTTTTATAATAACTACTAACTTCCTAATAGTAAGCTTTTATATAACTACTTTATAGCGCTGTAGCGTACTCTTTTTTTACTACCTACTACCTACCCTATTTTTACGCGTACGTATATCCCTATATTTAAATAATTTTAACTATTTTAATAAACTTTTTTTACTATAACTATATTTTTTAACTTCGCGCCGCTATAAAAAAATTTTTTTTTTTAAAGTATTACTACTATTACTATTACTATTATTATTATTACTACTATTACTTCTACTACTATTACTGTCGCCGTTCTCTATTTTAAATAAAAGAGTTTTACCTCTTTTATACTACTATACTATAAAGTTTACTATATTGCCATATAATCTAAAATAAATTTTAATATTTTTATAAGTATTATTAAGGCTAAGAATTATATCTATTTTAAGTAAAAAGAGACGTATTAGGATTAAATTAGAATTAAAAATAATATTAACTAAAAAATTTAGTTTATTAAATAGACTAGCCTACCGTACTACGCAAAGATAAAAGTTAAAATAGTTTTTAATATAACCTAACTAGTTATTACTATCAGTAAAAGCCTATACTATACGCTAAAGGTTATCTAGTAAACTAATTATTAAATACTAAAATATTAACGTTATAAATATAATAATAATAATAAAAGATTTTTAAAATTTAAGTATATAGTATTTATAAAAAAAAGAAAAAGCTATTATAATTACTATTTTAAACGCGCTATATATTAAACGTGCTATATATAGCCTATAGTTCTATTTATAATAAACTATTTTTATTTTATAATTATTGCCCTGCCGTTATTACAGCTACTATTTAATAAGTTATTTATTAAGTTATTACTCTACTAGCTATAAAATTTAAAAAATTCTATATTTAATAGG
This sequence comes from Pleoardoris graminearum, assembly GCA_030770415.1. NCBI lineage: Eukaryota > Fungi > Ascomycota > Dothideomycetes > Pleosporales > Didymosphaeriaceae > Pleoardoris > Pleoardoris graminearum. Next base: position 19,978 of record JASEKS010000509.1, on the reverse strand, counting down.
CCCTAGGTTATAGCGACTCTATATTTTTACCTACCTCTATATTAAGTAAAAATATAGTATATACTAAGTTAATACAGCTTTTATAAATAAATATAAAGAAATAGTAATATTGTACGAATATGTTATTCTTTTATGTCTCTTTTTATATATAAATAATTAGTTTTCTTTTTTATATAAGTGTCTCTCTATTTTAATATATTTTTATATAACTAAATTATAGTCTGTTATTCGCGCGTTATATAATAATAAAAAGTAAAATAGTATAGTATACTACTACTTATTAATAAAAATTATAGTAAACTAAAATAAAAATTTAATAACTTTATATATTACGCGAATGTAAAAAATAAAATTATAATAAATAGAAATAAGAAGTTATTATATAATTATTAAAAAGGGCCGGTTTAAAGCTATATAGGATAATAATATATAAAAATAAGCTTTTTCCTTTTTATAATATTTTTTTTTTTTTAGTTTTTATCTATTATTATTTCCGTACGTAGTTTTAGATAGTATTTTTTTTTTTAACTTTTTAGTTATCTTTTTTTATATAGAGTTAACTTTTAATAAAATTTTTAAAATAGCTTTAGTTCTATATAAATAGTAATAATAATAGCTATAATAAATTATAGTTATATCTAGCTTTACTCTTATATAGGTTTTTATATTTAGTAATTAAATCTAGGTTACTATTTCTACTAAAATAGCTATTTATAGGGTATTTTTATTAGTTTTTTATATTAATATATATATATATCCCTGTGTAATTCTTTCTATATAGTAATATTTTATAAAATAATAAATATATAGTATACTAGCTGCTTTTATATAATATAAATATTATTTTATTTAGTAATACTAATTTAACTTTCTTTACTATAAAAATTATTTACTATAAAGACTACTTTTATATACTTTTTATATAGTTATATAAAATACTAAAGCCGTAGCCGTATATATAAAAATATAATAATAATACTATATTTTTACTTTTTATAGAGTATTATACCCTAGTAGTATTTTAAAATAATATATATAGTTTTTATATATAGTAATTACGTAAAACTTAATATAAATATTATATTTTAATTTTTTTATTTTTTTTTATTTTTTTTTATTTTTTCTTTATTAATATAGAGGAGGATTAGAGACATATTAAAAAAGTAAAAAGTTTTTTTTTATTTTTTTTTATTTTTTTTAAATATAATATTTTATAAATTTTCCTTTTAACTATCGTGCGATAAAATAAAAGAATATAATATATAAAAAAAAAATACTAAAAAGTAATTTATATAATAAAAGATATCTAATTTAAAGTATAAAAAGTATATAAAATATTTTATTAAGTCTTTTATACGGGCTTAATTATATAAAAAAACTATTTAGTTTACTCTTTATAAAAGTATTTATAAAATTATTTTTTTTTTACTATCTATTACTATATATATTAAATTATTTAGTAAATAAGTTATTTTAAATATTTAGATTCTTTACCTAGTATTATAATTTAGTTTAGTTTTTAAGTACTTATATAAAAATATTATATTTTTAGATATATTTTTTTTTATAATAAATCTAGATTTATCTCTATTATACGCTTTTTATTTTTCTTTATAGAGGAAGCTTTTTTTAGTATTATTCTATTATCTAGTTTATATAATTAGTTATATAATTTTAGTTTACTATACTAGTATATTTATATAGAGCAGTTTAGTTTTAAAAAAAATTATTTTTATCTTTTATATTAATAAAGGTTTAATAAAATATATAATTTAATATACTCCTCTTTATCTATAAATACGGGGAAGAGTTACGTAATATATAAAATTATTTTTACGTAGTATAGATTTAATAATAACTTAACCTTTCTATATACCTTTACTTATTTATAGTAGCTAAAAAAATCTAATTAACTATTAGTAATAGAGTAGTTAAATAAATTTATTAATTAACTACTAATTAGTATTAAAATAATTATATTTTATTTATACAGAGTAATAATCGTCTGTAATATTATAAAAAATAAAAAATAGTATAAAATAATAAATAATAATAGTTATATTTTAATATTAATTATTTTTTTTTTTTTACTATTTATATAATAACTAGATAGGGGTTCTACACACTAGTATAAATTATATAATTATATAACTATAGTTATATAATTTATACGCTCTATATTACTAATAAATCTATTTAGGTTAACTACTTTATATATAATTATATTATAATTAATTTTAAATTTTATTTTAGCTTAGAGTTGTACTATATTTAACGCCGTGTAACATTAGGGACGATTAGTATAATAGGCGGCAATTTACGTAAAATTAGTATAGTAATAAAATATTTTAAAAATAAAAAAGACCTATAAAGATATAATACAGTAGAATACTTTTAAGTAAAAATTAATAATATAGTATAGAGTATAGAATAGATAACTAGACTTATTTTAAAGGTTAAATATTTTATTATAAGTATTAGGTAACCGCCTAAGAATTTTATTAGTTCTAAAGTTCGTATATTTAGTAATATCTAATTACTTTATATATAATTATAAGTAGTTACTAATTTATAAATATAGATTAGAGTATAAGTATTACTATATTTAGTAGGACACTATAATCCTTACTAAAAAAAGGAGTATAACTTTTAAAGATTTAAAATTTATATATTTATATATAACCTCGTTAGTATTATATAAGCTATTTAGTATTTATTAAGGTTTTATTATTACGTTATACCGCGGCTTTAAAAATTTCGCGAAGTACGTTAATTAATATTTTCTTTATCTTATTTTAATTTTTTTTAAAGTTGTCTTTATTTATTATACGTTTTTTTTACTTATATTAATAGAGTAATTCTTTTCTTCTATAATTATTTATAAGAATCTTTTATTTTGAAACCCCTTTTAGTCGCCCCGAGCCACTACAGCTACACTATTTGTTCGATTAATATATAAATATAAGAATCTTTTTATAATATTTAGACTATTTTCTAATAATAGTCTTTTATTTTCTTTTTTAGGACTCCTAGTTAAATCTCTATTAATAACTTTTTTATCTCTTTAAGTTAACTTAAAAATATATTTTTTTAATTTCTTTTTTAATTCGTATACTTTACTAGTTTTACAAAGCTATAGTATATCGTAATAATAAAAACTTAATAAATACTAAATAGTTTATATATATAATATTCTAAAGAGGTTACGTATAGATAGTATAAATTTTAAATGCTTAAAAGTTATACTTTTTTTCTTTTAGTAAGGATTAAAGTTACTCTATTAAATATAATAATACTTTACTTATACTTTAATTATATATATATAGATTAGTAACGACTTATAATTATTTTTAAAATTATTAGTAATTACTAGTTATAATTATATATAAAGTAGTTAGTTAATTTAATTACTAGGCGTATAAACTTTAACACTAATAAAGTTATTAGATAATAATTTATATTTATATACTAATTAAATAAATAGTGTGGCTGTGGTAGCTCGGGGCAACTAAAAGGGATTTTAAAAAAGGTAGAGTATGTATATATCTTTATAATGATTATTTAGAGTCTATAATATTTAGCTTTTAAATAATTTTAGTTATTTACTTATACTTTATAAACATAATCTACTATAACTAAATTTAAATAATTATAATTTACTCTTTTATATAAATTATATAGTACCTTTTTTTACTATATAATAATTTTTCTTTTTATAGTAGTAATTTTAAGTTTTTATTACTTTAAATTTTTATTAATTAATCTTATATAAGTCTTAAAACTTCTCTTTTATATTAAAAAATTATTATTAGTTCTATATATACTATTTTAAATACATTTATATAAAATTACTATATTACTTAATACTTTTAGTACAAGTAATATTTTAATTTTAATTAATATAAAATAATTATATATACTATATGTTATATATATATATATTTATATTCCTATAGTAACTAAAATAAACCTATTTTTTTTATTTTTCTATACGCTTATTTTTTTAACTATATCTAGAAAAATACTTTTTTTTAGTTTATACCTTTTTTGAACTAGTGTCTCGACGCTATACTTTACCTTTTTTATATAATATATTTATATATAAATTAAGTAAATAAAATATAATTATAGTTACTATAAAAGTTATACGTTAAACTATACACTATAACTATAAGTTTAAATTTAATTAAAAATAATAATATTTTTTAAAACCTTTATATACGCTCGTTTATAACTATATTTAAAAAAAATAACTTTTTTTAGCTTATACCTTTTTTAGACTAGGGTCTTAATACTATACTTTATCTTTTTTTTATATAATAGTTGCTATAGAAGTAACTAAAAGAGATTTTAAAAAGAAGTAGTATATATATACCTTTATATTTAATATATTATAAAAGCACTTCTAAGTATAAGTATAAAATACTTATATATTCTTTTATATTTTATTTTTATCACGTTTTACTCGCCCTACTAATATTATAAACGTATTATATAATTTAAAGTAATATTTTTATATTTAATTTTATACTAATTCTTTATTATATTTATTAAACTTTTTACTAAAACAATAATACTAAAGATTTACTAAAGTAAGTTATATATATATTTAGTATATCTAGTAGTTTTATAAAATAATAAAGAAGAACTATACTTATTATTCTTAGCACCTACGCTGCTTATAAGTAAAAAAAAAAATACTTTACTAAATAAAAATAAGAGTCTATATTTTTCTAATATATATACTCCAGTAAAGCTATTTTAGAGTTTATAATACTTAAGCCTTTTTTTTTAAGATCTTATAAGTATATTAATAAATCCATTTTATTTTATTAGTTTACTTTTTAGATTACTCTATTACCCCTAGCTCCTATAATAATACTAGATTTTTTAGTTTTTTTTCTATTAACTACTTACTTTTATATAGTCTTTATACTCTTAATCTAAAATTTATATATAATTATATATATAGGTATAAGAAATAATAGCGTACTAAAAAGGACTTTAAAATAACTAAAAATAATATATTTAAAAAAGTTATTCTTTACTAAAAAGTTGCGTACGTATAGATTAGTATAAAACTAATTAATACACTATATATAAATAAAAGAATTATGTTCTAATTAATTTTAAATTTAATTTTAGTTTAGAGTTATACTATATTTAACGTTATTATTAGGGGCAGTTAGTATAATAGACGTCTAGTAAAAATTAGTATAATAATAAATATTTTAAAATAAAAACTTATAAAGATTATAATATAGTAAAATACGACTTTAAGCAATAAGAGTTAATAATATAGTATATAGTATAGAATAGATAACTAGACTTATTTAAAGACTAAATATTTTATTATAGGCTCTAGGTAACCGCCTAATAACTCTATTAGTTTTAGGATTTATACGTTTAGTAGCTAGATTACCTAACTATCTTATATATAATTTTTAGTAAGTAATTACTAATAACTTTATAAATAATTATAAATAGTTACTAATTTATAAATATATAATTAGTTCTTTTATTAGAGTTATTACCGCAACGTTACGCAACTCTAGACTAGCTATTTAAACTTTTACTATATAACGTTATTAATACTAATTCTTAATAAGCTTCTTATATAGTAACTATAATAACTTTTCTACTAGCGCTAATAACCTATAACCTTTTTAGATAGATAGCTATTAAAGTATTAAAATAACACTATACTCTCTATAGAACTCCTTAGTCCTTTTAAAATAATTACTAACTTTTCTAATAGTAAGTTTTTATATAATTATTTTACAGCGCTATAGCGTATTTTTTTTATTATTTACTATTTATTCTACTCCTGTGTATACGCCTAAACGATTTTAACTGCTTTTAATAGTTTTTTTTTTTAAAAAAAACTATACCCGTTTTTCTTACGCTATTTTAAAGAACTTCTTTTTATTTATTAAGTATATATTACTCTCTATCTTACTTAATAAGCCCTTAGTCCTTTTAAGCTACTATTTTACTAGTTTTATTATATTACTATATAAGTATAAGCCGTAGACGTTATTAAGATTAAAAATTATTTTATATTTAAAAATAAAGAGCCGTACGGTAATTAATCTAAAATTAAAAATATTAATAAAAAAAATAGTCTTTTAAAAAGACTAGCCCTTTTTATAAACTTATAATAATATTTTAGATAGTTTTTAATATAGTCCTACTAGTTATCTAGATTTTTAGTAAAAATTAAAATTATTATTAATTTCTAGTTAGAGTTAGTAGTTATAATTATTAGGCGTCTAAAAATAAGTTTTAAAGCCCTCCTAGCTATAATAATTTAAAGAAAAAGATATTTTAAAAAGTTTTATAAAAAGGAGAGAAAAGTATTACGTACTTACCTTTTTAAACGTGCTATATACGCCTATTATAGTTTTATTTTACCTAAAATAACCTATAAATACTTATTTTTATTTTATAATTATTATTCTACTATTATTTCTACTGTAGTCTAATAAATTATTAGTTAAGTTATTACTCTACTAGCTATAAAATTTAAAAAATTCTATATTTAATAGGTTTTAGGTTATAGCGCCCCTATTTTTACCTACCTTTATATTAAGTAAGAACGTAGTATACACTAAGTTGATATAGCTTCTATAGATAAACGTAAAGAAATAAATATATAATTAGAGTATAAGTGGAGCGTTGCTATATTTAATAAAATACTTTATCCTTACTAAAAGAAAGGAGTATAACTTTTAAGAGTTTAAAATTTATACTATTTATATATAGTCTTATTAGTATTATATAAGCTATTTAGTATTTATTAAGTTTTTATTATTATATTATGCCGCGGTATTATAAAGCCTATACAGTACCTTAATTAATATTAAAAAAGCTATATTTTATATATTAGTAATTATTTTATTATAAGATTTATAGTTATATAAATTATATAAGTCTTTAAATTATTTTTATATCTAATATAAAATTAGAAGTAGTATTCTAATTTAAAGGGCTTAATATCTATTAGTTAATTAATACTTTTATTAATATTACACTATAAATAGTTTTTAATATAGCTATTATATAATTTTAAAATATAGTCTAATATAAAGTGATATTTATTATTATACTATTTTTAAATACTAAAATTTACTATTCTCTCCTCTACTAACTAAAGGAAAAATCTAGTTAAGTTTACTAGGTTTTTATATTTTTTTATACCTACTAGTACTAATTTTTAAACTAAATAAGTGAGTAGCTAAAATCTAGTCTAGTTTATTAAAAAGAAATACTATAAGATAAAAGGAATATTAAATAAAATAAAGTATAGCAGCCCTAAAAATTAAAGCATATATTTTAGTAGGTTATTTAGGTATCACTAGTAAAATGCTATTATTTTAAGTATATCAGGAGGTGGAAAGGCTTATATATTTAGGTAATATAGCTGTTATACAGGTAAATAACTAACGGCTCCTTATATAGGTACTGTAATCTTTTGTGTTGTAGAGATGTGTTAGTTTAACTCTAAGGGTTATAAGGTGTTTGGATCGTTTACGTTGGTAAAGAATAAGTGCTAGCAGAGCTGTAATAGTGGCTATGCTTGGCGCTATACTATCTAGGGCTGCACGCCGGCCTTTGTTACTAGAAACGATCTTATATTTCTTCGCAATGCCATCCATTCCAGACGATCATGACAAGGTCAGGGCAGGAGCGGGTCGGCCATCTTCTCAGCTGGTGGTGGCAACTGTTGGCGCCGTGCCACTTCCGTGCCGTGACTCACAACTATAATACTTGCTTACTACACTATCCACTTATATTTAATGTTTAAGTCCGATGTATATTATACTATAAGCAAATAAAGTATATAGCCAGTAGTATATTATACCTTATATACCTTCTTTTTAAACTTTCGCTACTAGCGCTCTTTTGGGAGCAGGTCTGGTCTAAGTAGACTACTTTCTAGGGAGCTAGGATTGGGCAGATTAGTACTGTCGTCTGCAACCTCGTGCCTTAAACTATAACTTAAACTGTCAGTTCTATGTCTATGCAATAACTACTTAAGCAAAAGCTAATAATCTAGAAATGTATAAGTTATCGGATAGTCTGAGCCGAGAGTAGTCGTGTAGCTAGATAAAGCCCTCTTATAAAGTAGCATAGCTTCTTTGTACCAACCCTAACAATATAATAGAAAGGTAAGATAGTATACGCTAGTCAGCGTATTAGGGTACTCTTTTTTTAGCGCCTTCTCTCTTCCCTCCAGCGCTTACTAGTTTATCGCCTCAGCCGCCTCGTACTTTCCCTAGGACTCCGGCACCCCTACTAGATTGCTCACGCTGGTCAGCGTCGAGGGGTGCTCTTTCCCCAGCGCCTTCTCTCTTCCCTCCAGCGCTCGCCTGTCGGAACCTCTGGGGCTTATGTATTTAGAATTTCCACATCCAATCGACTCTTTCTAATGATCCTTGCTACTTCTGGACCCTTCCGAAGCAGCGGAACACTTTTGAGAAATTTTCGGAATAGCTTAGGCTTGACCGGTACAGACTGACCTGCCCATTCGAGTCACACTATAGCGTAGTGGATTCCGAACCGTCTGCGAATTGCACAAGCTTTAGGCTTGCTTCGATTAATACCTACAGTCCCGACACCCGTGGCATGAATTCCCTTGCTCCCTGAACCATATTCGACACATCAACCAGATTATGCGGCATGAACTAACGTTAGATGGCCTATATCTACAACTAGCTATTTGAAACAGGGAACACGTGTAGTGCCTTACTAGCGGCCTAAGGTAGGGCTTTTATTATTAAGCGCACGATCGCCTATAGTTCGTATATTTATTATTATTATTAAAATTTAGTACTAAGTCCTATACTAGCTACTTATATAGTAAAATAAATTTTATAATTTTTTATTATTAAACTATCTACTATAAGTATAAATCTTTTTACTAACAATGCTATACGTATTATAAAGAAAATATATATAAAAAATATAACATAATATAGGACTTAAAGTAAGTAGTAAAATAGTAACTATAGCTAGTATTAATATATTATAGTTTAAAAGCCTTATGCCTTAATTATAATTTAGAAAAATAGTATTTAAAATATTAACTATTTTAAGATATACTATATATATAACTATAAATAAAGGTATACATATACTCCTTCTTTTTTAAAACCCATTTTAGTCGCCCCGAGCCACCACAGCCACACTATTTGTTCGATTAATATACAAATATATATAACTATACTATATATATACCTATACTATATATATAACTATACTAATATATATAGTAAAATTAAGGAGTATAAAAATAATTTTAATAAATATATTTATAACGTAGTTTAGACGCGTAAAAGAAAGTATATAAAGTATAAATTATATATATATTTTATATTTATATATTAATTAAATAAAAAGGGTGGCTGTAGTGGCTTAGGGCGACCCAAAAGGTGGTTCGAAAAAGGAGGAGTATATGTATGCCTTTATACTTAATTTGTCGAAAAAGGGTATAAATTACTATAGTATTAAATTTAGCTTTTTAATATAATTATTTATTATATTATTATTTATACTAGAGAAAATACGCCTTCTAATATTATATATATAAATAGTACTAACCCTACTTAGTAAAATATTCTTTATAAAGTTACTAATACCTGATTTAATCTAGTCTTACCTAACTTTTTCAACACATTAAATATAAAGGTATATATATACTTCTTTTTCTTTAAAATCCCTTTTAGTCGTTCTAAGCTACTATAACCACACTATTTATTTAATTAATATATAAATATATATATAAAGTTATTAAAAGTAAAAGATAAATACTATAAAAATACTTTAAAAGAAAATTAAAAATAGTAAAACGCTTAATTATAAATAATTATTATATATAGACTATATAGATAAAGTATTTAGTAATAATATACTATTTTATATACTAGATCTTTAAGTATAATATAAAGGACTAGTATTAACTTTATTAATTTCCGTATTATATAACTAGACTAGTATTAAAATTTATAATGTGTATTGCGTTGTAAACACATAGAGTCATATATTACTAAATGCCGAAACATAAGACTGAAACAGGGAAAATGTCGTTGAAACTTCCGATGTGTTGAGGCATCGATGTCCGACAGTGCCACAGTGTGGAGAGAACATGAGATGACTTCCCATGGTTTTGCGGGTTGAAGTCTGAGTAGTCGGATCGAAGGCGATTGTGGTAATGGCTCGTACTTGAGTTTTTCGCTGACAGGCTTCTCGGAGTGAGTCCTGGTCATCAAAAATGTGAACGCAAACGTAAGTGAACATACCAGAAGTATTTCCTTGGGCCGCAAGCCAACAGAGTTCAATTTGTTATACGTCTGGTCTCTCCAGGAGATGTCGGCGAGGAATTTGGGCTTTTTCCTCGACTGAGCTTTGACGTTAGGACCAGTCGGTTCCGACATTGTGATAGACTAAAGCGAGCCAAGGATGCATGTCCGGGTCGGTGGCTTGTGGGGCATGCGCTTGTTTTCATCTCACATTTCAAGACAAGTTTACATATCGCCTATTATTAACAACATGCAGGTTCTTCTTTATTATTGTTACCGACCTAAATAGATTATACGACTACTAGTATAAATAATAATATATTAATTATAATAAAATAGCGTACTGAATAAAAATATAAAAAATAATGTTTTACTAAAGTAAAGATAATAAGAGTAGAGAGAATAATATAAGGTAGTAGTAAAAGTAAATATTAATTATAATACTCTAAAAGATAGTAATCTATAAAAATATTTTATTTAATATTATTCTTTTCACTAATATCTTAACTATAGCTTAAGAGCTAATAGTTATATTTAATACTAAACCTACTAAAGTAGAAATTATAATATTTTTTATTATTAATAATACTCTAAGTAATCTATTTAGCTATAATAAGTATACGTAAATTACTAATATTATTAATAATAATAAATATATAGATAAAAGAAATAAAATTATTAATAAAAATATAAAAACTAAACTAAAAGCTATTAAGAGGTAATAAAAGCTTAATCTTCTAAAACTATATTTTAAAATCTTAAAGAAGCGGACTTATAAGTTTATTTATTTTTATTAAAGTTATTTACTTATATAGATAGAAGAAGATTTCTTTTATAAAAATAATTACTAGTATATCTAAAGTTAACTCCTTCCTCTTTAAATAATTATTAAAAAGTATAGCTATTAAGGCTAAAAAAAGAGATATAAGCACTCTCTAAAAGAGTAAACTATAAAAAAAATTAGTAAGTATACTAATACTATATAGATTTAGAATTTTTTAGATATAAATAAATAGTATAAAAATAATACTAATAGTAAAAAAATAAGTTAGTAGTAAATTAATTAAATAATAAGTATTAACTTTATATATAATTATACGTAATATTAATAAAGCGATATAACGGCTCTGTATTAAAGAGCGTTAATAACATATAATGTGACGTTATAAGCTGTCGTGATGGGGCCAACTTCGAACCGAGCATACATTTGTACATAAATTGCCTAACTAAGCTAATCAGGCGAACGAATAAATGGAGGGATCACAAGATTTCACTGCAATGTTTCAGGTTTTACACTCAGCATTTCCAATCGCGTCACAATCCCTGTTCTGATCTATCAATACGAGATTTTGCTGTCACTATATATGGTTTGGCCCACAATTACATACATGGCTCGGCAGATGTTGGCTGACTTACAAACACTCTTCATGATAAAGAGGTATGAATAGAAGATGAAAGAAACGTTTCTGGGTACAAGTGCAAGATCCTTTTCGATTGGACAACCTAGATCCTGATCAAAGGTTGTGCTACTACGCAGTAGCCTTCTTGCCAGCGGCCATCCACGCCTGCACTGCTGGTCGGTTCATGCAGCGATCCCACCAAGCGCCCACAGCAGGGCGACCTCGCACGAAATCCTCATAACCAAGCATGAACAATCTCAGGATAGCAGGAATGTAGTAGATGTCCACGAGACTGAATTGCTCCCCGGCTATGTATCCACCCTTCTTTAACAGATGTTCTTGCACGTCAAAGAACTCCCCGAGCGATTTCACTGCCTCGGACACGGCAGCTTCGTCAGTGGGCAGCTGAAGCATATTCGGTTTCACAAACTTCTCGATGGAGATCCTTCCTGAGGGCTCCGTGAAGTAGGCATTCAGTACGCAGGCTGCCTGATCAAACACAGCCGAAGCTTCAACGTCGGACGGGGATGGTAGGAGCGGAATCGAGTATTTGGTCGCGAGGTATTTGCAGATCGCCTGGCTCTCATAGAGAGTAAAGCCGTTGGGATAGGTTATGACTGGGACTTTGCCCCATGGGTGGAGTTTTAGGTGTTCTTCTGACTGGTGCATGGTCAGCCTCCGCGAAAGGAACTATCTGGTGAAGAAAATGCTGTGTTTGTGGATGTTCTTCTGGAAAACGACATAGCCTTACCTTTTGCTCCCCCTTCGGGAGATCGACAGCCTTGAACTCGAAATCGGTGAAGCCACCTTCGGCAAGCGTCAAGCGAACTCGGTCAACGTTTGTCGAGACAGGGAAACCGTACAGAGTGAAAGCCGGCATTTTGGAGGTGTGGAATAATCTTGTTGTGAATCGGGTGCTGTTTGCGAGCTTGAACATCAGATGAAGATTGGAATGGCCAGGAATGGTGGCATTGACTCGGAATTTATACTGCAAACCTGTTGTACAATGCACATAGCCACTTTGGAGACGATTCGTACATCAAGCGCCAATTTATAATGACCCAGACGATTTATCTGGATACGGATGATGAAGCTTTTCCGAAACTCGCTGTGATTGGTCGGTTCGCCGTAGCTCACCATTCGGGTTAGCGGCGACACATGCTCACTCGCCCGTGACATAACTCCGCTCAGCCTCAAAGGATTCTCGTCTCCACACTTGACAGGTACAAAGTAGCTCCAAGTCGAAAGTTTTATTCGTCTGTTCGGCGTGACTGCTGAAGTCGGTATTCCATCATCGCCTTGATCCGTAACTGGTGCGCGGCAGCGTAGATGCTCAACATGACTGACACCGACGTGGCCCCCAAACGCAGCACTAAGCGTAGAGTAAAGGGGAGAAGTGGATGTACTACCTGCAGGTCAGTAAGAGCGGATGATTCCAACATCTTTCTGTTTTCCAAACTACGTCGAGTTGAATGCGAACTAGCAAGTACTTAATCTGCGACAGAAAAAGGAAGATTAAATGTGACGAGAACAAACCATCCTGCCAAAAGTGTATCACCACGGGACGTACTTGCGACGGCTATGAATCCCCATTTATCCTGTTCACCAGCGAATCGCTCGAAAAAGCCAGCGCCGGCAGTATTCTGTCGAGCTGGGCCTCGAATACTGCCCTCTCTGCTTCTCGTGCGGTCACGCCTCAGCACATCGATCTTCTCAACGGCTACTTGTCGATCAAGAGTATAGGCGGAGCAGAGATACTATGTAAAGAAGAATCCAAGCAAATCCTCCAGGCTGGCGTGACCTGTCCGATCATACGGCACGCGATGTTATCCCTGAAAGCCTTCCGGGCAGATCTGGAAGCGGTTGTGGATGACCCTGCGTCGGATGCTCGGCCCACGCCGACCTATCGCTTTGGCCTCGAGCAATACAGTATAACTCTCCGGGGCCTCGCTTCCAATCTTCTCGCCCCTGGTGCAAACTTGTCCAGTTCCCCACTTCTCTGTTGTCAAATCCTGATCTGCATTGAGCAAGCACGGATGAACTACGTTGCGATGGCCCATCACATACTCGGAGGACTCAAGATTATGCATGAGCACCGGGCAAGGCCGTACTTTATCGCGCCGGGGGTTCTCGCACCAGCAAATCATGTGCAGTTGCCTTTACTCGACGTCTTCATTGTCAAAATGTTCGCCGCACCATGTAAATTTGCGGACTCTCCAATAACAAATAGTGTCATCGGTGTGACAGACTCATCATCGGATCGTTCCAAGTCTCCCAACGACAAGCCACCTACATCTCAGGATTTTCGCAAGATTGCGCCCAATATGCGGACCGAGCTGACAAAGATTGCCGGCTCTACCCTTGCCTTTCTCAACAAAGTTGCTCAAGTGAGATGTGCGGAGGTTGCTCTTGAACTGCTTTCGGAAAAAGCGGTTCTTCTTGACTCTTTGGAGTCATGTACGATCAGTCGCGAGCGTGAATATTCCAGCCCTGAGCCTATCTCTGTATACTTCATGCGCCTGTTCCACCAGACTTTGAAAGTCGTACTCTTGGGAGCGTTGCAAGTCGAGTCCTGCCAGAATTACATGGCGACGATGCAAACTGAGAACAACCGACTCCAGAACATTGCGCACACTGTGAATGAAAGAGTTAAGAGTTATACAATAAGCAGGAGCAGCAACGACCAGGGGAAACGATGATATCAGGTGCAGCCCCATCGTACACGTTGGCATTCGGGGTTGAACGAAATCAGGTATCTCATTGACTACTACACGCTACATTGCGACATTATTCTATGAACACCACGACCCGATCTGTCACTACCTACTCCGCAACGCTAGCCACCGGTCTTCCCTGGTAACTGGCACCGTGTAAAACGCTTCCCCTGCGAGACCCAGGCACACTACCACCAGGCGCAATCGAGTTGTGACGGGAACCATACAACCCTAACGTACTTCACGGGCGAGTGGCCGGCACGGGCGAGTAGCCGGCCTATTAGTAAGTAAAACATTTAATTTTTAAAGCTTAATAATTTTCTTAATATAAAAGCTATTTTAAATTTTTTTTATTTAAAGCCTTAACTTAGCTTTATAATATAAACTAAAAACTATAATTATAGCTTATATAATAATGAAGTTATTAAGCTAAAAATAAAAGGTACTTTACTTAAGATATATACCCTATAACTATAAGTATAATATTATAATAAACTTTATAACTTTTATATATTATTTATTACTATAAAATATAAAATTATATAAAATTATATAGTATATAGTCTAGTATAAGAGCTACTATAGAGCTTTAAAATTTTTAAAAAACTTTATATACTTAATAGATTATATAAGCTTATATAATAGATATAAGTAAGCTATAAGTTTATAAAATATTAATTTTCTATAGTAAAAGTAATATAAAAAACCTAGTATAACCTTATTATAGCTATTATTATTATAATTTTATTTTAACTTAGTTATTATATATATAAAGCTTTATTTTAAATAATAGCTCTGATACTAGACTATACGCTATATATATCTTATATATAAGTAAATAAATACTTAATAAAAAAATAATAATTATAACGTTTATTATAATATTTTACTTATTATTATAGGGTATAAATCTTATATAAAATATATTTTATTTTTAGTTTAATAACTTCTTTACTATATAAGCTGTATATTATCGTTTTTAGTTTATACTATAAAGCTAAGTTAAGACTTTAAATAAAAAAAATTATTTTAAAATATCTTTTATATTAAGAAAGTTATTAAGCTCTAAAAGTTAAAATATTTACTTACTAATAGGCCGACTACTCGCCCGTGCCGACTACGCTAGTAAATTTAACTAGGGTTAGGGTTAGATTGTATTAGCCACTTAGGATTGTACGTAAGCAGGAACATTAAAGTCTTTTTTAAAAAGTATTTACTAACTTTTTAAATATACTTAATTATATAATAATATAATAATATATATATTTATATATTAATTAAACAAATAGTGTGGCTGTAGTAACTTAGGGCAATATAATAATATAATTTATAGCGTATAGAGTAAAGTTAAATTATATATTATAGAAAATATAGTTTATATTATTTAATATTACATAATTTAAAGTTTAGTGTACCTTTAAGCGTAGATTTTAAATTATAGAATATCTAATAATATAAGCTATATTTTTTATAATTTTAATATAACTTTAGCCTATACGGTATAAAATATATTATTATAATATTATATAATTAATATATATATTTGTATATTAATTGAATAAATAGTGTAGCTGTAGTGGCTTAGGGCGACTAAAAGGGGTTTTAAAAAAGGAGAAGTATATATATATCTTTATACTTAATGTGTCGAAAAATTTAGGTAAGGCTAGATTAAAAAAGGTATAGCGCCTTACGCTAGCGTACTAGCGCGCTTAATATACCTTTCTAAAAAACGTTAAGTTGTAAAACTTTAGTATAAAAAGTTTAGTACAGAAACTATATTTTTTTAAAAAAAAATATATAGAGTATAGCTACTACTGCTACCTATATATCTCTTTTCTATCTTCTCTTACAGTTAACACAGCGTTTATTAAATAAAAAAAGATACTTACTATATTATTCTTTTTTAAAGGTCCTGCTAATACTACTCCTCCTCTTATTAACGCTAATAATAAGATAATCCTAATTAATTTTAAGGTGTCTAGTATAGTTATAGTTACCTAAGCTTTTTTTATAATATTATTTTACTTTACGGGCGATAAAGATATAACTTTAATAAACGCTTACTAGTACGGGCACCTTATTTATCTAAAAATAGCTAATTTTATCTATTTAGTAGTCTACGGAGAAGTCGATTATAATTTATTAAATAAAATTATAACTATTTTTAATAATAGGTACTAGTTTAAGTTAAACAAGTTAATTAAATTATTAATAAAGGAAATAGTTAAAGTCGTAAATATTAAGTTAATAGTATTAGTAGCAGCGGCTTTAATAGCAACGGCTTTAATAGGCGGGGATATAGTAAAGGTAAAAGAGGTAAAGAAATATAATATATAGTTTATAGTAGAGTTAATAGGTAAAATAAGTATTTTATAAATACGGCAGGTGCTTCTTAGCGTAAGAAATATAATAAAAGTAAAGGTAACAGTAGAGGCGATAGCAGAGGTAATAGAGGTAATAGTAAAAGTAATAGTAAAAATATCCTAAGCGTAGAGCCTATAAGGTAATAGGTAAAAAATAGTAAAGCCTCTATAGAGATACTAGGTAGTTAATATTTAAAAGTTTTAGGGGGGCCTATATATAGTTTTTTAGTTTCTTTAGTGCGTAGGCTAGGTAGGCGGGCTAGTAAATAGGCGTGCTTAGTGTCGTAGTTATCTTTAGGTAAGAAAGGATTTATAATTATAAATAAAAATATTAACTATTATTAAACGCTATACTACCTGTGTGTAGGCAAAGCGAAAAGTAATAGGAATAAATATAATCTCTATTTTATATAAAAATAAAGTTAAAAAAGTAACCGATAGGTTACTATAGTAGTTATCGGCCTAATTAATTATATTTAAAAAGTTAGTAAATATTTTTTTAAAGAAGACTTTAATATTCTTACTTACGTATAATCCTAAGTGGTTAATATAACCTAACCCTAACTCTAGGTAAATTTACTAGCCTAGTGCCGGCCACTTATCTATAAAGTATATTACTAGATTATAAATTAGAATAAATATAAGTCTAATTAGCCCCTTTTTTAGAGTTATTACTATAATATTACGTAACTTTAAATTAACTATTTAAACTTTTACTATATTAAGTAATTAACTAATTTTAATAATCTTTTTACGTAGTAACTATAATAACTTTTTTACTAGCGCTAATAACCTATAACCTTTTTAAATAAATAATAATTAAAGCTATTCTCTATAAAATTTTTTAATCTTTTTATAATAACTACTAACTCCCTAATAGTAAGTTTTTATATAACTACTTTACAGTGCCGTAGTGTACCCTTTTTTTTACTATTTATTACCTATTCTACTCCTACGTATACGTATAAATAATTTTAACTACTTTTAAAAGCTTTTTTTTTTAAAGTCGCGCCCGCTTTATTTATACTACCCTAAAAAACTTCTCTTTATTCTTTTTCTTGCCCTCCTCTTTACTTTCTTTTTTATCTTTCTTCTTGTCCTCTTTTTTACTATCTATTTTACTATTTACCTTACTATCTATTTTATTTAGTAAGCCCTTAGCCCTCTTAAACTACTACTTTATTAATTTTATTATATTACTATATAAGTATAAGCCGTAGATATTATTAAAGTTAAAAATTACTTTATATTTAAAAATAAAGAGCCGTACAGTAACTAACCTAGAATTAAAAATATTAATAAAAAATAGTCCTTTAAGAAGACTAGTCTTTTTTATAAACTTATAATAATATTTTAAGTAATTTTTAATATAACCCTACTAGTTGTCTAAATTTCTAATAAAGGTTAAGATTATTATAATTACTATTAATTTTTAGCCGGGTCGGTTATAATTATTAAGTACCTAAAAGTAAGCTTTAAAGTTCTCCTAGCTATAATAATTTTAAAAAAAAGATATTTTAGAAAGTATTATATAGGAGAGAAAAGTATTACGCTTTTATTATTAAACGTGCTATATATAACCTATAGTTTTACCTATATACTATTATTACTACTACAGTCTAACAAGTTATTAGTTAAGTTATTACTCTATTAGCTATAAAATTTAAAAAAATTCTATATTTAATAGGCTTTAGATTATAGCGCCTCTATTTTTATCTACCTATATATTAAGTAAGGACGTAGTATATACTAAGTTAATATAACTCCTACGGATAAACGTAAAAAAATAAGTTTAGTTAAATACAAGTCTTAAAATATTTATAATTTAGTTATATATCCTTTTATACTAAAATTAAGACTAAGATATTAAGAAGTTATCTTATAGGAGGGTAACACAAAAAAGGGTTAATCTAAAAAGTTACCTTTTTTAAATAATTATAAAAAATTAGATAATAGAGTTAAAAATATGTAACTTATACCGTTTTAAAGAAAAAATTATAGAAAATTTTATAAAGATTTTAATTACTATATATTAACGATATATAATATACTAAAACGAGCTTAACTATAATAGCCGGGTCTAATAGGTTATAATAGTACTTATTAATAGATTTACTATAAAAAAAAACTTTTTTATTTTTTTTAATACTAACTACCTATTTTCTTTCTACTTAAACTATTATATATTATTTTATTTACACTTATTAATATTTTATAATACTCTTTTCTTTATTTTTTTATATATTATTACTATATTTATTATAGTTATCTATCGTATTTACTATTTTATATATAGCTCTTTTTATATTATTACTAATATTATAATTACTAGATTTTTTATATTTTATAGCTATACTACTATTAGGGTAATAGTCGCTATTTTATCCTTAAACTTAATAGAGTTAGAGTTATTTTAGTTATTTAATAAAGCTAAGAACTACTACTTTTACCTATTAATATAGTTTAGGTTAGTATTTATAATAAAATTCTTAGGCTTTTTAAGATTTTTAGAGTGTTTTACTATTATAATAATATAAGTTAGTAATAATTACTATATCCGTAGCCGTATAAGTATAATATATACTTACTTATTTTTACTATAAAGTAGTAGTTTATAGTTATTAAACTTATTTTTTATTACGTACTACCTAAATACCTAAATAGGCTAAGACTTATTATAATACTCTAAAGCTTTTTAAGAATATTTAGTAAAAGGGATACTATTAATAGTATATAGATAGATTTAATTATATAAAAAGTATTACGCTTATTACTTTTATAGAATTATTTAATTATATTATAATATAACGTGTAACATATAGAGTATATAGTATATATAGTAATATTTATAAAAAAAATTTAATATAATTACCTAGTATAGTAGACTACTTATTATACTTTTTTATTATCTTATATATATAGTCGCAGGGGCGCTAGTATATATTAATACCCTATAGTGGCGGGGTGGCACAGTGGGAGCATGTGCCTAGAAATGCCAAGATTCCTCAATTTTCGAGGTCTCTTCTGCGCATTAGAGGTTCGATTCCTCTCCTCGTCGCAGCGTTCTTTAAACGCGCCCACTTTGCTAGCAAAAAGCAGAGTTTTCAGAAGTGCGGGGCACCGCCAAGGAATCAATGCAAGGCTGTAGGGAAGCCGAAAATCCCTTTGCATTCAGAGGCATTTTAGGCTAAATTGCTATC
>JASEKS010000508.1:0-23736 GCA_030770415.1 Pleoardoris graminearum | reverse complement strand
TATTATTATTATTATTATTATTATTATTATTATTATTATTATTATTATTATTATTATTATTATTATTATTATTATTATTATTATTATTATTATTATTATTATTATTATTATTATTATTATTATTATAGTCTAATAAATTTCTCTTTTTTAAAATTATTATAATAATTTTACGTATTTTTAAACTAATTATTTAAACTTCTATTAAATTACCTAATTAATTAACTCTAAATAAACTTTTTATATAATAATAATAATTTTTTTTTTACTATCGCTAATAACCTATAATCTTTTTAAATAAATAATAATTAATATTTTAATTTAATACTACACTTCTTTTAGAGTCCTTTAGTTCTCTTAAAATAATTATTAACTTTTTTAATAAATTTATATTATTATCTTATAATAATATAGTATACTTTTTTTTATAACTTATTTTACTTTTACGTATACATATATCTCTACGCCTAAATAATTTTAACTATTTTTATAAATTTTTTTTACTAGAGCTTTACTTCTTTTACTTCTCTAAAAAAAGGTTTTTTTTATTAAAATATTATTATTACTATAACTACTATCGCTAATACTATTGTCTCTGTTAAATAAAAGAGTATAAATCTTTTTTATTATTTTTTTTTATAAATTTTATTATATTCTTATATAAATAAAATTAAATTTTATAATTTTTATAGGTATTATTAAAATTAAAAATAGTATTTTACTTAAGTAAAAAAAGGTATATTAAAAGTAAATTAATATTAAAAATAATATTAATTAAAAAATCTAGTCTATTAAGTAGGCTAGCTAGTTATATTATATAAAAGTAAAAGTAAAAATAGTTTTTTATATAATTTAGCTAGTTATTACTATTAGTAAAAGCCTATATTATATACTAGAAGTTATTTAGTTTAATTATTAAACGCTAGTTAAATATAATAAAATAATAAATAAAAAATATAATTCTAATAATAGTACTAAAAAGATTTTTTAAAATTTAAATATATAGTATTTATAAAAAGAAGAAAAGACTATTATATTTACTATTTTAGGAGTATAAAAATATATATATACTTCTCCTTTTTTAAACTCTGTTTTTAGTTATTATAAGCCGCTATAGCTACACTTTTTATTTATTTAATATATAAATATATATATAGTATTTTAAACATTTTATATATAGTTAATA
The DNA here is from genome assembly GCA_030770415.1 of Pleoardoris graminearum. NCBI lineage: Eukaryota > Fungi > Ascomycota > Dothideomycetes > Pleosporales > Didymosphaeriaceae > Pleoardoris > Pleoardoris graminearum. The sequence goes on along the minus strand of JASEKS010000508.1, from coordinate 22,553 downwards.
GTTTTATTTATATACTATTATTATTACTATAGCCTAATAAGTTATTATTTTAAATTATTACTTTACTAGTTTAGTCGGCACTTATTTATTTAATTATTATTATTTATTCTATTAAACTATTTCTTTATTATTAATAAATTAAATATATAATTATTAGAAGCTTAGTTTTAGTAATTATTTAATAATTATTTTTTAAAGTATAAAAATATAATTAACTATTATTAGGAGTTAACGTAGAATAGTAATATAGTATAATATATAAAACTAATTTAATATATATTATCTATAAAAGTAAAAAAATAAATTACTACTTAACTAAAGCCCTATAGTATAAACTATATATTTTTTATTATTTTAGTATACTTCTATTTAGAGTAAAAATACTTAAATTATAATTTTATTTTTCTTTTAGGATTACTCTTAGCCTAAAAATAAATAATATAAAAGCGTATAGTCTAAGTATATCTATTTAGTATATTTTAGACTATTTTAGTATAATAGTATTAAGTATTAAAATTAAATACTATTTTTAAGGTTCTTTTTTATAAGTTACTATTTAGCAGTATTTAGTACTATTTATTTTTTATTATTTTTACTAAATATAGTTAATTACGTAATAAGCTAATTAATAATATTATTTTATTAGTACTAGTATTTTAGTACTTTTAACTATAAAATTAGACTCTAAAGACTTTTACTCCTACTCTTTACTTTAAATTTAACTATTTTTTTAAAAAATAAATATTTTATATAAGGTGCGAAGTAGTCGAGTTTAGTATTAATTATATTATATAATTATTTTAAATTATAATTTACTATTTATTATTATATTTTTAGTTATATTATTAAATTTTAGTCTATATTACTATAATACCTCTAAAATATTATATACTTAAAGACTTTTACGTTAAATTAACTAAAAAAAATAAATAGTAAATAAAACTACTTTATATTAGTTATATTAAAATTATAGTAAAGTATAATATTTTAAAAAATAAGTATTAGTATTTAATAAATCTTAATATAAATAAGTAAAAATTATTTATATATAAAAGTTACTAAATAAAAACTTATCGCAGAAAGATACCTTAGAGTTTATATTATTAGTTTATAAAGCTTTTTAGAATAGAGGATTTATTCTTTTTTATATATATATAATACGGCTCTTTAGCGCTTTCTTTTATATAAATAGTCCCTACTCTTTAATTTTAGAATTTAGTAATTTCTAGCTTATTTTCCTCTATAGTTATAAGCCTAGTATTTTAGAAGTAAAGAAAGATTTTCCCTATATACCTAATTATTAAAAATTCTATTTTCTAAAGCTCTAATTAATTCTTTAATCTTTTATTTAAAAGCTTTTAGTTTTATAAATCTAGCGAGTATTACCTTATCTATATATATATAAAATAATAACTTATATCTTTAGTTATTAAACGCTTAGTAAGCCTCGCGACTAATAATTCTTTAAGTATTATAATATTTAAAGTTACTATATCCCTTCTAATTAATACTGTCTAACTTACTAATTCGGTAAGCTAGCTAACTTAGTATATATAGCTTAAAATATAGTATATACTTTACTACGTATAGGATTTTATTAATTCTAATCTTAAAAGTATTAATAATTTTAATAACTTTTTATAAATACTAAAGCTTCTACGTATTATAAAAGTATCTAATATTAAAATTATAAAAATCTATTATAATTATACTACTAAAATAGCTATATACTAAGCCTATTTAACTAATTATACTACTAAAGTAAACTAAATAATAAATATTTAGAACTAGATTAGTATAATAGTAGTTTTAGAGCTTATAAGTACTATTTAAATATACTATACTATTAAGGGGGATATCTTAACTTACTTAATTATTTATTTTTTTAAATAAAAGCTTTTAACTACTAATATAGTAACTAAAAATATTATATAATAATAATACTATACTTATTTAAAGAAAGTAGAGTATAAAAGAATAGTTATTAAGCTATAGTATTATAAATAGAAAGCTCTTTATATAAAAATAAAAGTATATAAGTTTAGTAATAATTAAAATAAGCTAGCTATTACTAACTTTTTTACTACTATTAGTAAGAAATTAGTACTTAATTAGATAGAATAGATATATATAACTTAAGTCTAAAAATTAATATTTAAAAATAAGAAGCTCTCTCTAATAAAAGTAGAAAAAATCTTTTAAATAGTATTATAAAATAAAATTATTAAATTATATATTAAGAGCTCTAGAATCTTTACGATACTTAATAAATAAAATTTATTTTTTTAATTAAATAGCTTATAGCTAAAAAATATGAGTAAGTCGTATTAATACTTTTATAGACCTAAAGGGTACTATTAAAAATCTACTAAATACTACTGCCTATAACTAGTATTAATAAATACTTATACTAGCTAAACTACGCCGCTTTTTAAAAAAAATAAAAAAAAGTTTTTTAAACGCCTTAAGTTTAATAAATTTATAGTTCTTTATAATATACTTAAGTAAAAGGGATAGTTTAAAAAAAATACCTTATAAGGTAAGAGATTTAATAAGCTAAAATTCCCTAGCTCTTTTATATATATAGTTATTAATCCCTTATTTATTATAAGTAGTAAATTAGAATAAAGTAATAATATATATTTTATATAAAATTATAATACCTATATACTCTTTAAAAGTATTATTTTTAATAATAGTACTACTTTATATTTAGTAAATAATAAATTACTACTTATTTTAGAATTTTTTAAGAAAACTAATAGTATTTATATAATTAAAGCTAGAATATAAGCTTTTTTAATCTCTAGTATAAAAATCTAAGTAATTAAAAATATTTTAAACGGCCTAAACGGAAACTCTATAGAAAATTTTATATTAAAAAATATAGCTATTATAGAAGAATTTTACCTAAATATAATATTTAAAGCTTACCTATATAATAAGGAATTTTAGTATTTAGGCTTAGATAATATACTATACGTAGAATTTTTAAAATAAAATTTTATACTTATAACGCTTATTTATAAGTATAACCTTATATTTATTAAATATAAGCCTCTATTCTTTTATCTTTTAATTTAGAGTATAATACTAGTATATTAAAAATTTTATTTATAATTAATATATCTGCGTATTAATACTAAGGATATATAGCACTAAAGAGCAGGATATTTAAATTAAAAAGTTTTATATACTCTAGTTTAAAGAGCGTAAAATATTTATATTTTAAATACTAAATAGATATATTATAAGTAATATTTCTTTATATACGCGGCTTAGGTAATATTTTAAAAATTAAAAAAAAAATTACTATAACTATATTAGCGTATTTCTTAAGATCTTTTTAATATACCTAAAGGAAGGCTCAGAAAGTAATAAATATTATTAATTAAAAATAACTATAGTAAAAAGGTTTATATATAGAGCCTATAGGCAAAGTTACTTTTAGAGCTTATAAAAATATTTTTAAACTTTACTACGTAGATATATATCTAGTATAAACTTAAAATTATAAAGATTTTTTAAAATAATAATATTACTATCTATTTATAGTATAGAAAATCGCGTTTTAAAAAATAAGTAAAAAAGCTTAGTATAAGTATTAAAATACTACTTTTATATACGTATAAGCTAAACGGCGGCGCTAAATATACTAGCTAAAAAATTATTAATAAAGCTATTACTATAAGACTTAGTATAAACTTACTAAAAAAGCTTTAGCTAGAGATTATAAAAGTAGTTATAGTATTTTATAATATTAGTTTAGTAACTTTTAAGAGTATATAATTTTTAAATAAAATTCTTTATAGCTAGTTTAGATAGTATTTTTATTATTATAAACCTAAGCTTATAAAGCACTAAACGGCAGATTTATACTTAGATTAAAATAATATATATACTTATAGTTATTACGTATATCTACTAAATAAAAATTATATAGCTAGGCGTAATAAGTGTAGATTTAAAGTAAATCTATAAGCCTATATTAAATATTTAGTTAATTACGTAGCTTTTAATATTTATAAAATATAAGTACTATTACTTAACTAGATTATTATAACGCGTAATATTATGTTTAATAAAACTCTTTTTTATAAAAAAAAAAAGATTAGTCTATTTTATAAGAAAAGGCTATAAAGTTTATAAATATTTTATATACTATTAAGGTTATAGATATAAGTAGGGCGTTTAATAAAATTTTTAATACGTAAGCCTATAACTCTAATAAGTTAAAAATTAATAAAAATATTACGTAATTTAAGTAGTAGTTTAAAAATACTTTAGTATAGATTTTATTTTATTTTTTTAGTTAATTAGGTAAGTAAAACTCTATATAAGTAGTATATATATAAGCTATTAGTATAACTAACTAATAGTCGCGAATTTATATATTATATAATATAAATATTAGTTTAATTTCTCCTTAGCCTATTTTAGAGTCTAAAAAATTTAAAAGTATAAACTCTAAAAGAGATAAATACTTTAGTATTTTTTATAAAGTATACTCTAGTAAAGGAGTAGAATAGTCTAAGGTAAAAAGTTTATAGTATTTTTAGATAGTAGGTAAAAGCTTATTTAATACTATTACTTAAATTAGTAATATAAAGCTCCTTTTATTAAGTAAAATAATTAGTACTTATATTTATAGGATATAAGGACCTATAAAGGACTATAGCCTAACTATTTAATAGAGCTAAAAGTAATATAGATTAAATTCTAAAGATTTTAATAAACTAAAGGGCGAAGATAAAAACCCCTTTAGTATTTATATATTATTAAGCCCTAATTTAGAGAGCGAGCTATTATATAATATAAAATTTATAAGTATTTTACTTAATAGTATAAATAACTCTCTTTAGTATAATTTTATAAATATATTTATTTTTAGTATAAATATTATATAGGAAGAGCATAGAAAACTTATAACTATTAATATTATAATTTAAGCTATTATACTAGATAGGGCCCTAAGAAAAATAATATTTTAAAATAAAACTTATATATATCGCGACGAGTTTCTAAAAGAGCTAGTAATATAAAAAGTAATTTTTTTATATCTATTTAACCCGCTCTTTTACTAGGCTATATATAAAAAATAAATTATACTTTTTAAAAAGTAAACTTAGTAAGTAGTTACGCGCTTTAATAGTACTAAATATTTACTTTTACTTAAATAAGTTTTTACCTATAAGTTTAATTAAAATAGTTACTTTATAAAGTGTAAAACTTATTTAGTTATTAAAAGCAACCTCTAGTTAAAAAATACGCTTTTATTAATATATACTATAACGCTTATAGCACGCTTTTTTTATATAGTTATAGTAATTATAGTAGAGTTTAACTTAAAGATTTTATAGTTTAATATAATTAATATATTTTTTAATATACTAATTAACCCCTTAAATCTAGTATAGTATAAACTACTTAATAGCTATAAATAAAAAGGTAACTATATAAAACTTAACTAAGCTTTATATAGCCTACGGGACTTACTTATACTATAGTATAAAAAATTCTCTAGTACCTTAACTAAGCTTAGCCTTATTTACTTAAAAGAAAAATTTTACTTATTCTTTAATATAAATTATAAAATCTTTATACTTTTTTATATAGATAATATCCTACTTCTATACTATAAGATTTATTAATAAGAAGCTTTTAAACTGCGTAATAAGCTTTTAGAAATATATAAAATAGAGGTATATAAAGCTATAAAATAGTATTTTAAAATATAGGTAATTAGAAATTAAGAAAATTAAATAATTATACTAATCTATAATTTATATATTAAAAAGATTATAAAGAAATTTAAAGTAGTTAATTTAGTATTTTTTTTACTAACGCCTTTATTATTAAAAGAGCTAGTTAAGAATAAGAGAAAAGTAATAAAAACTAAAATTAAGGCGTATTAGGAGTATATTAGATCTATACTTTATACTACTATTATAATATAATTAGATATAGTATTTACTATTTTAAAACTCTTTTATTTTTTAACTAATTTAAGTAAAAAGTACTTTACTATAGTAGAACGCGTAATTGCGTTTTTTTATAAATTACGCTTTTAAGCGATCTAATATAGAATATATAAAGGCCTAAAACTTATAATTTATTTAGACGCTTTATTTATAGATAATTTAAAAAGTAAATAATTTTTATATAGCTATATTATTATATTATTTAGGGGTGTAATTATTTAAAAAGCTATAAAATAGGCTACTATTACTATATTAACTACTAAAGCAGAGCTCCTTACGCTTAAGTATATAAATAAAAAAATAATAGCTCTAAAGCGCTTCTTTAAAAAATTTACTTTAGATTTTAAAGCTATATAGCGTATATTTTATAATAACTAATAAATAATTAGGCTAGTTATAGGTAAAAATAAGTATATAACTACCCGTTTACGCTATATAAACATATAGAATATATAACTACGCTAAAAGTATTTAAAAGAAAGTTTTAAAATTAAATATTTTTAGATAAATAATATACTAGCTAATAAGTTAATAAAAGCTCTTATAGCTTAGTAATTTTAAAAATTTAAAAAGTAACTAAATCTTAAGGATATAAAAAAAAAAATTCCTAAACTAAAATTTTAAAAAATTATATAATAATAGAGCGCAAAGCGCTTTAAATTAAATATTAAATAGCTTATTAGCTATTATTTATAATAAATAATTTAAAACCGCACCGCTTAGAAAAACTTAATAATAAAATAATAAAAAATTATATAATAACCTAATAGATAAGTTTAATAAATTAATAATTTTACTAACTTATTAAACTTTTAAATAGCTTAAGCGCGGCGTAAAGTAATCTTATTAAAAATATTATTTATAAAATTACTACTTAAGTCTTTATTTATTTTAATTATTTACTTAATAGTAGTTTATAATTTATTAAATTTTATTATCTATAAGGTTTATATTAGTAAAAATTAAAAGAAGCGAATTAAAAAAATTATATTTATTTATAAATAAGCTCTTTTACCTTCTTACTATAAAGCAGCTTATAATAAAATAAAAAATACTTAGTAATCTTTTAAACTTAAGTAGGACTATAATAGTAAGTATATAATTTTCCTAAATTATTTAAATTAAAATATTTATATATATATTAGTTTATAGCTATATTCGCTCTTATATACCTAGTAATAAAAGTCTTACGTCTTAGTATTAAAACAGCTACTATTACTTTTACTAGATATAATACTACCTAAATAATAAAAATAAAATATAAGGCGCTTTAATTTTATAAACTATTAATAATATTAAGCTATATAAATACTATTTAATAGTTTTTTAACTCTTCTAATTCTAATATAAAAAGATAAATAGAGTTTAAAAAAACTATAAACTAAAAAACTTAAAATATTTTTTACTAATATTATTTTTATTACTATAGTATAATAGAGTCTGTAAAATAAATAATTTATTATTTTTATTTTTTTTAAATTTACTTTTAGATTTGCTCTCTACTATAGGGCGCGGCCTATTTCTTAAACCTAATTTAGTAAAGCTTAAAAAAGCTAAATTAAAAAAAGCGCTAATAGCGCTAGGCGCTTAAAAAATTTAAATAAAAGAAATAGGCTAAATAAAATTAATAATTTTAAGGGCTTACTAAATTTTTTATTAATATTAAACTACTTATATAGTATTTAGTTATTTATAAACTAACTAATAAATAGCTATTATAGAGCGCAGTATAAGTATTAAACTAAAAAAATTATTAAAATTATTAAATAATAATATAGGGGGATTATCTTTTAAAGCTTAAAAAAGCTATAAATTTTTTTAAACTAAAGGAGCGGGACGATTTTTATAAGCTTATAATAGTAAGGGAAAAAGCTTTTTTAGAAATTAAAAAATCTATAAAAATTCTTAATTAAAAAGAAAAAAAAAACTTTTATCTATTAAAGACGTAAAATAATTATTTAAAGCTTATAATAGTTACGTATTATTTTATAAAAAAAGTAAATAAGCTACTAAATATTATAGTATAAAAGTATTTATTTAAATTATAGTAATTTTTATTTAAGACTAAACAGCGCTTTAACTTTTCTAAACTATTTATTATTAAAACTTCTTACGCTTTTTATTCTTTTTTTTTTAAACTACTTTTTTTTATAGAGCGTAATAATAGGCTAAAGGACTATATTAAGTAACTTATTAAAAGCTAAAGAACTAAACTCTATTAGCTTTTTACTAACTTTAGTAAGCTTACAATACTTAAAATACTATTTATACTTAATTATATTTAGGTACTAGACTATAGTAATATAAAAGGGATTAGAAAATTATTAAATAAAAATTAGTAAAATTTTTAAAAAATAGAATTAGAGCTTAAAAATCTAGATAAACTCTAAAAAGTAAAAATTAAGAAGAGTATTATAGTTTACTATAGTTATAGTAATAGTAATATAAATAATTAATTTATAATATTTATAATAGTTAAAAAGCTTAAAAAGCTATTTAGAGAAAAAAAGTTAAATAAAAAAATATAAAAATAGTATAAATAGTATAAAAAAGTATAAAAATAATAGTTAAAAGCGTAAAGAAAGTAAGGATTATTTTAAAAAAGTTAGTAGAAAAATTATATAAATATTTTTTATACTACTAACGCTAGTACGCTTACTATAATTAGTTTTTTATTTTAAAGTTCTATTATCTAGTAATACTACCTACTAAATATCTACTTAAAAAAGCTTTTTTTAAAATTAATTCTATAGCTACTATAAGCTTAAAAGAACTAATTTTTTATTTACTTAAATAGTTAAGCTGTTTTAGTTAGCTTAACTAGGGGGTATATTATAGAAAAATACTTTAGAGTTTATATTATTAGTTTATAAAACTCTTTAAAATAGAGGATTTATTTTCTTTTATATATATATAATACGGCTCTTTAGTACTTTCTTTTATATAAGTAGTTTCTACTCTTTAATTTTAAAATCTAGTAATTTTTAGCTCGTTTTCCTCTATAAAACTTATTTTACTTATTTTAATTAAAATACTATTTATTATATAGTAGCTATTAATTTAGTACTATTTAGCGCTATATAGTATTAATTATACTAATTAGCTTTTTTATAATAAGTTTTAGTATATTAAGTAACTTAAAATTACTATTAATAAGGCTTTAGTAGGTAATAAAAATAATTATTATATTTTAGGCTAAAAAGTGTATAAGAAACGCTGTATAAGATATAAAACTAAATTTATAAAATATAAATATTAGATTATAGACCTATACTATATTAAGTACCCTATAGTTTTTTAAAAAAAAATAATAATTATAATATATAACTAAGTCTACTACTTTTTTACTTTATAATATAACTAGGGCGCGTAAGAAGATCTAGAAAAATAAAAAAAAAACTAATAAAAAAATTAAGTCTATTTATAAGCGTATTATAGTAGATTTAATATATTAAGTATATAGTTTATAAAAATTTATAAAAATTTATTACAAATTATTATATAATAATAATATTAAATTTTTTAAAAGGTTTTATATATATAGTAGTATTCTTTACCTTACTAATAGATATATAAGTCTAGTATTTTCTTTTATAAATATAATTAGTCTAATACAGCTGTTAAAAAAAATAAAAATATATAAAAATTAATATTAAGTTTAATAACTCTTAGATAAGTCCTAAAAAGAGTAAAAAAAGTATAAATATTCTTTCTAATAATATAATAATATAGTTTAAACTAATTTAGTATTCTTTAATATATTTAATTATTAACGTGCTCTTTAAAAGGTTAGTACTCTTTATAAAGTAATTTTAATTAGGTTAAAAATTAAATAAAACTATTTTATTACTAATAATACTATCTAGTTTTAAACTTAAGTTTAAATATCTATTATATTTTTTTATTAACTTCTTTTTACTCTAATAACTATTATACTCTTTAAATTTTTAGTTTTATTAGTTTAGGTCCCGTTTCTATTAATAGTAATAAATATAAAAAAGTTATATACTCTAAAACTTAATTTAGTACTAACTATTATACTAAAAATAGTATAACTAGTACTACTACTAATTATAGCTATTAAAGACTTATATTTTCTAGTAACTTTACTTAGAAGTTAGATAATAAAAAATAATACTCTTATAGGTCTTAAATAAATAATTAAATAAGTTAATAATTTTTTAAATCCCTATAGTTATTACTATAATAAATAGACTTTTAATATAATAATTTAAGCTAAATAGTATTAATTTTTAATAGTTATAGTTTTTATTTATTTATAATATATTTATATATTCCTTATAATTTTTTTTTATACTATTAAACTATTTTAATTCTTAATAGGGCTATTTATATTACTAAATTTTTTATAAAAGATACGTGCAGAATTATAAAAGTAAAAAGTAATAACTTTATCTTAAATAAAAAATATAGCCCCTAACTAGATTAAAATAAACTATTAATTTACGCTAAGGGCCTCTTTAAACTAATTTAGCACTTATAATTACGAAAAAAAAAGGAAACTATTTAACTCTTTTAGAGTCTATATAAAATTATCTTAAACTATTTTTTTTTTTTTAAAAGACTAGTCCTTGTTTTATTTTACTAGTATACTTTTATATAGGTTATTACTTTTTATTAAAAATTTATTCTATTTTTATATTATTTATTCTATTAGGGTTATTTAAAATTTTTTTAAAATAATATTAAATTATTTTTAAAATCTTTTTTATACTTTTATACTAATTAAGTCTCTTAGTTTCTAAATATTCTTTTTATTTAAATAGTTTTTTTATTTAATAAAATATTTTTATTAATTAGACTTATTACGTTTATAGTCTATAATATATTTTATATTATATATATTATTACTAAATTAGTATAATATATTAATTAGTAACTTCTACTCGTATAGTAGTATATTTTAAAATTTATATAATTTTAATAAAAAAAATAAAAAATTAAATAGACTTATTCTAGACTTATAAGTCTAACTTTATATATAATAAATAAACTATTTATATACTAAATTACTATATTAAGATCTAATTATTTTTAGTTAATTTTCTTATTTAGTCTTATAAATTATATATAATAATTTAAAATATAAACTTTACTCTCTAGTTTTAAATTTAGTAAGAGATACTTTAAATAATTAAAAATATAAAAGTACTATTTAAAGATTTTATTTTACTATTTTATCTATCTATCTATTTATAGATAGAAGACAGAAAATAAAATTTACTTTAAATTTAAATAATAGTAAAAAATATTTTTATACTTTACTTATATAAGTAAATCTCTATTAAATAGTACTATTTTTAAATTTTTATAAAATTTTATAACCTTATAAATCGAAAATTAAGCTAGATTAATACTATTCTAATTTATTTTTACTAGTACGTAATATACTATGTTATATAAAATAATTTATAATTATAAAATTTATATTATAAACACTTTTAGTAAATTAACTAAAAAATAGATTTATAATAAAATCTATAGTTATATATTACTATAGTTTATTAAAAATAAAATATAGATAAAAAAGATTATATAATTTATATATTTATAAATTAGTATACTAAGAGGGCTTAAAGTTATAAATATAGTTAATAATATTTTTAAATATACTTATTTATATATATTTATATTATATACGCTTAAGGGTTCGCTTTATACTAAAATATTTTAAAAAAAAACTATTATAGTATTTTATAATTACCCTAACCTTATTTTTAAGAGTATAGGGCCGTATTAGTTTTATTAATCTTAATTTAGTACCCTTTTAACTATTTAATTATAAATTATTACTACTAATTTTAAATAAATTAAATTTTTTATTTTTTAGGACTATTAGATACTTTAAAATCGTTATCTCCTTATTAGATAAATTATATAACCTAAAATTTTAAATTTTTTTTATAAATTTTAACTTAAGTTTAGGGTTTATTTATATATAAGATATTATTATAAGAACTATAATTTTATTAGCCTTTATAGTATAAAGTTATAATAACTCTTTTATAGATTCTATAAAGGCTATATTACGTTTATACTAAGTTATTTTAAACTCTAGTATATAATTAGAATAGTAAAATAAAGTATTAGTTAGATTTATTAACTTTATTTTATAATATATATTAAAATTATATTTAAAAAGAAGTAAATATAACTATACTTAATATAATAATAGAATTTTTATTTATATATATTATTATAGAGTAATATAATTTATAAAAATTTTAAAATAGGTACGTTATAGGTATTATTTCTAGTACTTAATACTTTTTATAATAGTAAAAAGTTTTTTATTATATATATAATAATAGTACTACGTACTATTTAACTTTTTTAAATAAAAATTAATTAGCTACTACTAAAATAATCTATTCCCTTTAAAAACTAATTAGCTTATAATAGTACTAATAGCTTTATTAAAAGCGTCTATTTTAATTTTAATTTATTTTTTATATATAAAGTATAAAAGTATTAGTATTTTAAAAAAAATATTTTAAAACTTTTTAAAAACTTATTTACTAATATTATCTATATCTATATAAATATTATTTTTATTTTATAACTAGCCTATCTATAGCGCTATATAGCGCCTTTTAAATTAATTTAGTAAGTAGTAGGGCTAATTAAAAAAATTAGTTTATAAATTTATAATAATAGTTTATAAAATTAATAAAAATATAAATATTACGTATATAAATAGGTTTAGACTAGTTTTATATTACTTTAATATAAGTTAAGTTTTTTAAAAGACTTTTAAGGAACATAATAAAACTAAAATATTTTATAAATATAATATACTAAAAATACTTTTTTATATTTAAGTAAAGTTTTACTTTACGTAAATACTATAATACTATTTTTATATAATCTTTATATTCTTCTTTAGTATTTAAAAAGATAAGTATATTATTAAAATATATAATATAGATTATCCCTCTGTTAGGGTTATTACTATAATATTACATAATTTTAGGCTAATTATTTAAACTTCTACTATATTATATAATTATTAATATTAATTTATTTTAAGAAGCTTTTTATATAGTAACTATAATAACTTTTTTACTAATACTAATAATCTATAACCTTTTTAGATAAACGGTAATTAAAGCTACTATTTATAAAATTTTTTAATTTTTTTATAATAAATACTAACTTCTCTAATAGTAAGCTTTTATAATTATCTTACAGCACTATAGCGTATTTTTTTTTACTACTTATTACTTATTTTAAAGCCCTACTTTTACGTATACGTATATTTCTATACTTAAATAATTTTAATTACTTTAATAAGCTTTTTTTTATTAAATCTTTACTTTCTTTACTATTTTAAGGAAGTTTTTTATTTTAATTATTAAAGTGCTACTATTACTGCCGCTACTATTACTGTTCTCTACTTTAAATAAAAAAATATAATTTTTTTTTTACTATTTTTTTACGAATTTTACTATATCTTTATATAGATAAAATTAAATTTTATAGTTTTTATAGATATTATTAAAATTAAAAATAGTATTCTACTTAAGTAAAAAGAAATATATTAGAATTAAATTAATATTAAAAACGTTAATTAAAGAATCTAGTTTATTAAGTAGGCCGGCCTCTTATACTACGTTAAAATAGAAGTTAGAGTAGTTTTTAATATAATTTAATTAGTTATTACTATTAGTAAAAGCTTATACTATATACTATAAATTACTTAGCTTAATAGTTAAACGCGAAAACGCTAATATTATAAATATAATAATAATAAAAGATTTTTAAATTTTATATAGTATTTATAAAAAAAAAAGTTACTAGATACGCTATTTTAAACGTGCTATATATAATTTATAGTTTTATTTATAGTTTTACTTAAAATAATAACCTATAAATATATTATTATTATTTTATAGCTATTATTTTATCGTTATTATAACTACTGTTTAATAAGTTATTTATTAAGTAATTACTCTACTAGCTATAAAATTTAAAAAATCCTATATTTAATAGGCCCTAGATTATAGCGCCTCTATTTTTACTTATTTATATTAAGTAAGGACGTAGTATATACTAAGTTAATATAGCTTCTACGGATAAATATAAAGAAATATAATATAAATTATATTTATTAATTTAATTAGTATTTATAATATAAGCTATTAAAACTATATAAGTATATTTATTAAACTAAAAAGTATTACTATATACTTAAAATAGCCGTATTTTATATAAAATATAATTTTTTAATTATTATTTTTTATAATATAGACACGAGAGTAAGCTTTTTATAAATTAAATTTAATATAAATTTATACTTTTATAAGCCGGTTTAGTAATTTTATAATTAGTAAAAAAATATTATAATTATTAATTATAATTTTATTAAAACCTTTATACTTTATATAGAGTCTAAAACCGCTACTCTTATTTTTTTTAAAAAGAATAAGGGCCTTAGTAAAAAAATTTAATTATTAAATTTATCTACGTTTAAAATATTTTTTTTATATACTTTTTAAAAATCTCTAGTTTAATAACTAAAAAATTATATATAAAATAATATAAAGAATTAGTACTAAACTTAAAATTTATTTTTAAATTATTTAATTTATAGTGTATAAGAATCTTAAAATTCTTATCTAATACTTAATCTAAAAAATTAAAATAATTAAATAATATAAAGTATTTTTTATATTTATTTAAATTATTTTAGACTAGAATCTCCGTTAAGCCTACTAGATATCTATATATTTAAATACTTAAATTATATATAGTACGCTTAAACTCCTCTATACTTTAAAAAGTAATCTTATTAATAAAAGTATTATTTTTTTTTGAAAATTATCTCTAAAAAAAATCCTTTAAGTAGTAATATTTATTTTTAAATTCTTTTAGTTAAACTAAAGTAAATATAAAAAGATTTTATATTAAGAGAAATCCGTAACTATAAATTAAATTTATTAAATTTAACTTTAACTATATAAATTTATTAAATTTATTTTAGTAATAGTAGTACTATAAATAGTTATATTAAAACTATTTACTACTTATACTAATAATCTATTAAAAGTAGTTACTTTTAAGCCTATTTTTTTTACTAGCTTAGTACTTATAAAATTTAAAATAAATTCTAGATCTATTAAAGCTTTAATATAGCTTTTATTTATAACTTTAGCCTTTAGGGTAACTATTCCCTTAAGTTATATAATTAGTTAAATAAACTACTAATATATTTAATTATAAATATTTTTAGTAAATAGTTTATAATAGTTTTAATATAGATAGTAAGTACTATAATTACTTTTATTCTTTTTCTTTTTTTATTTAAATTAATAACGCGGTCTTATCGGTCGCTTTTTTAAATTTAAAATCTATTAGCTTATTCTTATATTAGTAATTAGGAGTATAATAGTTCTTTTTACTATAATAGTAATATATTAGTATACTAGTAAAAAATTTTATTTTAATTAATAGTTTATTAAACTAATTAGTACTTAACTATATCTATTAATTTTATATAAAATATTTTTATAGTTTAGTAAATTTCTTTATATTTTATATATTTTTTTTAAATTTTTATAGTCTAAAATTACTAGAATCGGTTACTTTTTATATTAATTAAAAAAATTAGTCTTCTCTTCTACTTTAGTAATAATATTAATCTATTATTTTTTTAAAATCTATAGTCTAGTATAAAAATTTTTAGTTAAGTAGCTTATAAACCTTTAAACCTATTAAAATTTCTTATTAGCCTTAAATATATTTAGTTTTCTTTAAAAAAAAATAATATAGTTTAGAAATTTTATAAAAAACTACTAAAGTTACTAAATAATTTACTTAAAATTAATTTTAGTCTTATTAAACTATTATAGTAGTCTTCTAAAAATATTTAGTATTTTAACTTTTAAAAAATTTTAAGTTTTTTTTTAAAGTAGATTATTGCTAAGTTTTAAAATAATTTTAGCCTTTTAGGTAATTTAAATTAAATTATTAATATAGGTAATAATAAATTAAATCTTTAAGATTATTATTAAAAAATAGGTTAATAATTAGTAAAAATAGGACTTATAATTATTTTTTTAAAAGTTAAAGTTATATTTATACTTTTTTTTTATAAATATAAGGGGCCTTTAGTGTTAATAAACCTATACCTAAAATAAAAACTAAAATAATATAATCTTATAATATAGTTTAGTTTTTTATAATTATAGTTTAATTACCTACGTTAAAATAATAGTAAATATTAAATAATTACTTTATTTTTTTTTAACTTATTAGAGCTAAGCGTGTACTTTCTTAAAATTAGTAAATATAAAGGATTTTAATTAAAATAAAAATATTTAACTATAATAATTAGTAACTATTTACACTTTTTTCTACTTTAATAGGTCTAATAAAGATATTTCTATAGCTTATATAAAACTCTAAAGAACTTAATTATTAGAAATACTAAAAAAAAAACTTAAAATCTTCTTTAGGTATTTTAATAATTCTAGTAATTTATAAAACTAATATATTACAGAAAGGTAATATAAAAAAAGAGTAATTAAAAAAGATATTAGTTTTAAAAATTTATATAAAATTAATTACTAAGTTTAAAAATACATAAATAATATCGTTATAAAAAGAAAATAATAGAAATTTATATAAGAATTTTAATTACGTTATATATATTACCTATAATAAATTAAAATTACCTAAATATAGTAATTTTTTTAATTTTTTTTTAAAAGTTCTATAACTTTTTAGTTTATATATATATTAAACTAAAAGTTTAACTATATTCTTTTAGGCCTTATCTAGATTACGTGACTATTTTTTCGAAGTATATTAGTAATCTAATAATAAAATTATATTAATTATAAAAATTTAGGTCCTGCTTATATAATCACTAATTACGTAATATATTATTAATATTATAGTATATAATAATAACTTTTTAAATATATAAATCTGGGTAAATATTTATTTAATATAGCGCGATATTTAATAAAACTTAAATTTTAAGTTTATCTTCTTTTAAAAGCAAATACTTATATTCTAATAATTATTTTTATTTTAAATAAACCACTAACGTACTAATAATACTAAATAACTACTTAGAAATAAAATAATAATAATAATAATAAAAATATAGTAAAAGTTGTAGTTTTCTTAAAATTATTTAAAGAGTAAAAAGAATTATTAATAAAGACTTAATTAAAATTCCTAAATATAAAAATTAAAGATAATAATTAAATTATAGTCTAAATATTATAAAAATATTATTATAATTATTTTTAAAAATAGAAGTGTTATAATAGTAAAATAAATTAAATAAATCTATATTTAATAAAGAAAATATAGAAAGATATATTAAAATATACTAAAGAAAATATTAAAAATATTAAAAATATAAACTTTAAAAAAAATTATATTTTCTAAAAAGTTAGTATTATAAATAGGAGAGATTAGAGAGGAGTATAATAAAAAAAGATATAAAATTAGAGTTAGAAAAAGAACTAGCTATTACCTAATATACATATAAGTTATTTTAATATTTTAATATATTTTAATATATTACTTTTTATATATTTATACGCTATAGTGTTGCTTTTTTAATAATAGTTATATTAATTATTTTATTAGTTATAATTTAATATTCTAAATTTAGAACGCTATTTACTTAAAAAATAGAAGTTATTTAGTATTTACTAAAATATCTAATTTATTTATTTCTTTTACTAGTAAATACTATATAAAAAAAATTCTTATATCTAAACTTAAACTAAAGATAAAAAAGAGTAAGTAACTTTATAGATTTTTTTATAGTTTTTTTAATATAATAATATAAGTATATATATATATTATTATATTATATTATAATTATAAGCTTTATATTAATACTAGTTTATATAAGTAATATTAATAAGTTAATATCCTTATTTATATAATAATTAACGTTTTTAACTAATTTAAAAATAATTAAAATATATATTTCTTTTTACCTTGTCTATAACACTGATTTAGCCTATATAAAAAATATATAAAATTATATATAATCTAGACTAAATAATAATAAAAAGGATAATTTAGGTATAGGATTAAGTTTAAAAAGTATAAAAACTATTAAAGAGCTATTTTTAAATAGTAAAATATAAAATTCTAAAAAGTTATTAATAATTATATTTTCTTACTTTCTAGCTATTACTAAAGACTTATAGGATCTTAGGGGTACTATACTAAGTAGTAGTAATATATTATTTACTAGTTTATTATTAAAAATGTAAAAAAGTGTCTTTTATATATAATTATATAATTAATATATAAAAATATAAAAATATTTAATATACTAATAAAACCTAGTATTTATTATTATATATATAAAAATAAGCTAATTTTATATCTTAAATAAAAAGTTATACTAATTTAAAGTAGGGTTCTAAAAATTTTTTATATTTACTAATTTATTTTTACCCCTAAATCCCTTTATAAGCAGCCCCTAACAGAGTAAATAGAGTCTACTAGTCTTTTTTTTTAAAACCCTTTTTTTCCTTATATTTTTAGGCTTAGTAATAAAATAGTAATATTATTTTATAAAAAATATTTTTTTTATTACTTTTTTTTTATATTACCCCCCTGTATATATAATAGAGTAATAAAACTTTTTTAGAGCTATATTATACTAAATTACTTCTAAAAATAAAAGATCGATTTAAATATTAAGAGTTAAGATAAAATAGTAATATAATATAATATATAAAACTAATTAAATATATATTAATAAAGGCATATATATACTTCTTCTTTTTTAAATTTTTTTTTAGGTTGCCCCGAGCTACTATAGCCATAATTTTTATTTAATTAATATATAAATATATAAATATATATTATTTATACAGGGGAGTGATATTAGAAAAAAGTTATTAAAAAAGACTAGGTTTTAAAAGTTTAATAACTTTATAAGTATTATATATAAAATTTTAAAATAAAGGTTACTTATAGTAAAAGTTATAAAATATTATACTATAAAACCTAATTAGGCTTAGCGTATTTATAGCCTTAATTATATAGTCTTAATTCTAAAACCTTTTTTTTTACTTAATTTTATGTAGGTAGTGTCTTTACGGCTTTACCTACTATAAATAATAATTATTACCTTATATCTAACTATTAAGTTAATCTTTTTCTAAATAATATAGATAGTATTAAAGAGTTACTATTTATTAGTCTATAATTATAGTCCTCTATATCCTCCGCCTATCTATTTTATTAATATATAAACGCCTACTAATACTTAGGCGCATATATATACGTAACCTAAATATATATTTACTTATTTTTTTCCCTTTAACGCGTAGTAGTTACTATACTTATTTTATACTTTATAACTTACTACTAGTAGATTACTTAGTATAATTTAGTAATTATTACTATATTAAATACCTTTTGTAATTACTCGCTATCTATTAACTTAAATATAAAATCTATTTTTTATTCTTCTACTACCTCTTTTTTATTTAACCTTAATATAAGGTGTTATAGTTTAGTAATTTATAATATAACTAATATATAGTTTTTAATATACCGTATTTAGATATACTATACTAATAAATATAGTATAATACCTTTTTTTTTATTATTACTATTTTACACTTATCTCCCTAGTCGGCGAGTAATTAGTAGGTAATATTATAATATTCTCTTTTTAGTATATTAAGGGCTTCTATAGTATTAACTTTAGTAATTTTATTAATATACGCTTATATAGTTAAAAGATACTTTATAACTATTTTTACTACTTACTTATATAGGTTATCCTTAGGTATACCCCTATAAATAGGTATATAAAATATAGTTATTATAGTCTTATTAAAATTAATAATAATATATAAAGTTACTGTTAGTATACTAGTAATAAAAGTTAGTTAACTCTACCTTATAAGCTACTAAAAATAAACACTGCTTAGATTCTATTTTATAATTTTAATAATAACTTTAATAATATAATAAAATAGGCGTATTATAATATAATAGTACTATAGTAGTCTAGTCTAAAAAAAAAAAAGAGTAAAAATAATAGTAGTTTAATACTACTAATATAGTAAACTTAAGTACGTTAAACTATACGCCGTAATTATAAGTTTATTAACTAAAATAAAAAATATTTTTTATAATTTTTATATACGCTTATTTTTATATCTATATCTAAAAAAATAACTTTTTTTAGCCTATACCTTTTTTAGACTAGTGTCTTAATACTACACTTTACCTTTTTTTATATAATAATTTTACGTATTTATAACTTTTAACTAGCGTATAAAATTAGCTTTAAAATATATATATATTAGTAACTACTATCTAATATCTATAAAATAAAATTACAGTATTATTTCTTATCTAAATATATAATAATTTAAATTTAAAATTTAAAGTCTTAATTTATATATTTAAGACATAATTTAAAAAACTATATATATAACTAATTTTTAAAAATATAAAATCCTATATAAAAGCAACACTATATAATAAGTTTAAAAATAAAATAATTATTTAATTTACTTATATATTAACTTAGTAATAATATAAAAACTTTATTAATTTTTTATTAATTTAAAGTCTTATAACTTCTTATATAGTAAAGATAATAATATAAATATTATTTTAGAGATTAGACTATATATAGTACTAAATAATAAATATTTTATAATTATCTAATTAGGTCGGTTAAATTTTAAGTATATATTTTCTTAAAATAATAATATATTATTAACTATAAATTAGTTATAAATTATAAAAATCTATATATAAAATTATTTAAAATACGAATTATATAAAATATATTATACTATATCTTAATTTATACTATTTCTTTATTACAATAAAATATAAAATAACTTTAATAAACTATTAACCTATATTATAAATATTAATTTAAATAATATATATAAAATAGGAATATATATATATTTTATAGCTAATTTAATACTCTAGTTAAAAAGTTATAATAATATAAAGTTAAGTAAAAAAAAGTTTTAGATTTAAGACTATATAACTAAGGCTATATATATACTAAGCCTAATTTTATTTATTATATTATATTTTAGAACTTTTTCTATAAATAGTCTATTTTAAAATTTTTAAATTAAATATTAATAGAGTTATTAAAGTTTTAAAAAACTAGTTTTATTAATTAGTTTTTTTTATATTACTACTATATAGCAGGTACGCTTTTACTAAAAAAAATTTTAATAAAAATAAAAATAAAATTTAAAAAAATACTATATTAAAAGTATACTATAAAATAGGTTATAATTATTTTATATAATATTTTTTTTATAATAGTCTTTATTATTATAAATTACTTTATTATAGTTCTTATTATTATAAATTACTTTATTATAGTTCTTATTATTATATTATATAGCGGCTTTATAAAACTCTTGAAGTATATTAATTATTACTTTATTATTATAGTAACTAAAAATTAGTAGATAATATATACTATAGTATATTATATATAGTAAAGTAAATCTAGACTTAGGTTTAGATTTATTAAAACTTATATAGTTTTAAATATATTATATAGAAATTTATTTTATATATAAGTTAACGTTATATAGGGGGGTAATATTAAAAAAAGATTAATATAAATAGTTACTCTATTTAAAAAATAATATAAAATTAATTACTAAGCCTAAAAGTTCGTATATTATATTATTTTAAAAAATAAATTATAGGGATTTTTATTAAAAACTAAATTATTATCTAATTAATAAACGTAATAAATTAAAATTACTTAAATATATTTATTTTTTAAGTCCGTTTTTTAGATCCCTATAACTTTTTAGTTAGTAAATATATATAACTAAAATTTTAATTATACTCTTCTAGGACTAGTGTAGGTTACGTAACCTAATTTTTAATAAGAATTTAATTTATAATAATAAATTTATATAATTAGTAATACTTTAGCTCTTACTTATATAATTACTAATTAGGTACTATATTATTAATATTATAGTATATTATAATATCCTTTAACTTTTATAAACTTAAATTCTTATTCTTTTAACATAGCGCCAAAACTCTTAAAACTTAAATATAAAATAAATTTACCTTTAAAAGTAAATAATTCTTTTTTTTTAATTACTACTATTTTAAAAAAAAATTTTCGGCTATATATAACGCTATACAACGGATTAAAAATAATAAAAAATAATAAAGAAAATAAATATAATATATAAAAAGTTTATATAGGGTGTATAAAAAAGTTAATTAAAAGGGATATAAGAGATAAAAGAGTTATTAATAAAAACTTAATTAAAAGTCCTAAAAATAAAAAAAATAAAAATACTATTAAAAAATAATTTAGAAATTATAAAAAGATAACTATAAATAGTTTTAAAAAAAATCTATAATTAATATAAAAAATACTAAAAAAAATCAAAATATACTAAAGAAAATATAAAAAATATAAAAAATATAAAAATATAAAAAATATAAAAAATATAAAAAATATAAAAAATATAAAAAATATAAAAAATATAAAAAATATAAAAAATATAAAAAATATAAAAAATATAAAAAATA
>JASEKS010000507.1:0-23822 GCA_030770415.1 Pleoardoris graminearum | reverse complement strand
TTATTAATACTAGTCCTAATTAGGTAATTTTTTACTTAATTTAAAATTTCTAAGTAACTAAGCTAAATAAGCTAAAAATTACCTAATTAGGCCTAGTATTACAAAAGTTATTAAAGGTTAAAAAAAAAGTAGAGTAACCCGTTTAACTAGCGTACTAAAATACTAGTTTATATAATATTTAAAACTACTTAATTAAGTTTAGTATAGCTAAAGTTATAAAGTAAAATATTTATAAAATATTTTTCTTTTTTATCTATTACTAATTAGTAATTACTAACTTTAGCGTGTTAGTAATTACTAATTAGTAATTACTAAGTAATTAATATTTAGTAAAATTACACAACACTGGCGCATTCAAAGAATGCTTACGATAAGGAGAGGAATCGAACCTCTAATGTGTGAATAACGTCGAAAATTCGACGAACCTACACATTTCCAGGCACTTGCCTACTGTGCCACCCCACCACCTTTATACTTAATATATTAAAAAAATAAAATAGGTTTATATATTTATTAATCTTTTCTTATTTTTAAAAAATAAAATTATATTTATTATAACTAACTAAAATAGTTATTTTATTTTTAATATACTAGACTAAAGAAATTTTATTTTTTAAATTCTAGACTTATAGTATATATAAAAATCTATTTTATATTAAATTTTTCTTAATTACTTTTTTATAATTCTAAGGTTATAGCCAATTTTCTTAAAAAAAATTTAAAATTTTAATATTCCTACTTATATAAAACTTAATATATCTAATATAACTTTAATCTATTTATTAGTCTATATATAAGTTAGTATTTAATAAAGTTTTTTATTATATTTATATCTTTAAATAAAAGTCTAAATATATTATTACCTTTTAATCTTTTAATATAATATTAAAAAAATAGGTACTATTAAATACTTATAATTTATTTTAACCGCTTTATAAGGTATTTAAAAAAGTTTATAAAAAAATTAATAAAAAATAATTATTATATATTTATATATTAATCGAATAAATAGTGTGGCTATAGTAGCTAGAGGCGACTAAAAGGAGTTTTAAAAAGGAAGGAGTATGTGTATACCTTTATAATAATTATTATATTTATAACTTAGTAAGTAATTAATATATTTTAATATTTATTTTATATTTTTATATAAAATAATCTATATTCTATAAATTACGGATAAAGGTTAAAAAAAATAAAATTACATATTATATATTAAGCTCGTCGTTTTAACTTTTATAAGGTGGGCTTGGCATGCCAAGTTTACGCGAGCTTTTAGTATGATCCTCTCATCTGCGTCCACACGACGAACCTACCTTCTACCCCATAGGTGGCATTACAACGCTAACACTTCGCCCCTCACATCTTCCCGCTTATTACTACTACACCACGCGCACTATTCCCATATCAATTTATACAGTGCTTTTCTGGCCAAGACACGTGGGCCTACCAGCTCATGACGTGTACGCGTGGTGAGTCGGAGAAAAGCTTACTCAGCGGAGGGTATTACCTTACTTTTAACGGCTACCTAGGCATCATAATATTCCTCTCCTGAATTTGTAGCCTGTACCTTACTATTCATTCGTTTCCGTGCTGCTTTTGCGTCAGAGAGATTGCTGCATCCTGCGTTACAGCCGGTCAACGTCATGCTTCCGATCTGGAATCCACTTTTCCGTCTTCGCAAAGTTCACAGGCACAATGTCGAAACGTTCAAATTAGCACCTCTCGCCGAGCTCTCCGGGTCGCTGGGCGATCTGGGGACTCTCCTACCGCTCATGACGGCTCTCGTGATCACAAGATCAATTTCCCTGCCGGCGACGCTGCTCTTCACAGGAGCTGCGAATATACTGACAGGAGTTATATTTGGGATCCCGTTACCGGTGCAGCCGATGAAAGCGCTCGCGGCAGTGGCAATCGCAAGGAAGTTTGCGCTAGAGGAAACCGCTGCGGCCGGGATAGCAGTGAGTCTCCTCTTTGCCAGTTTTAGGCATCTTTGCTTTAGGCATAAGTAACGTGTACATAACATGGTTGTTTATGTACTGACATTGCGATCTAGGTCGCGTGCTTAGTGGGCATTCTAAGCATTACTGGCCTGATCAACTGTGTGAACAAAGTAACTCCAGTCGCCGTAGTCAAAGGTATCCAAGTCGGAGTCGGCCTCTCCCTGTGTCTGAGCGCAGGCACGAAAATGCTCGGCGCACTGAGCTGGACGGGACCATGGTGGGGTGACAACCTCCTCTGGGCCGTTTTCGCAGCAGTCCTCCTACTCTTCACATTCGCATACCCAAGGTTGCCTTACACCCCTATCGTCTTCACAGTGGGTATCATCCTCTCAATGCTGTCACCCAAGAGCAACGCGTCACTCCCAGTCGTAATTGATATACCAATCCTCCACCCTTCTGGCCATGACTTCTGGAGAGCGACAATGACGGCGTCGCTTGGGCAACTGCCTCTCACACTCCTGAATTCCGTTATGGCTGCGTCGGCTCTAGCTGCTGATCTCTTGCCCTCTCCACCTTACCCCATTGCTCCAACGGTAACCGAACTTGGTGTCTCCGTCTCCGCAATCAATTTTGTAGCGTGCTGGTTCGGTGGTATGCCCATCTGCCATGGGTCAGGTGGTCTCGCAGGTCAGTACCGCTTCGGTGCGCGCAGTGGTTCCAGCATCGTCCTTCTCGGTGCTCTCAAGTTCATCCTCGGCATCGTGGCATTCTTCGAACCCAGGCCCATTGTGAGCATCCTCTCTGGCATACCCAGCTCCCTCCTTGGTGTCCTAATTCTAGCGACTGGTGTTGAGCTAGCCAAGGTGGGCGAGAGCCTCAACACCGACGCCCGGGACCTTCGTGTTTTGGATAAGAATGATCTTTGGGACGGGACGCGGCTGAAAGAGATAGGGGAGCAGCAGAGGAAAGAGAGGTTCATGGTGATGTTGGTGACAGTTGCGACGCTCCTAGCTTTTAGCAATGATGCCGTAGGGTTTGTTGCTGGATTGGTATGGCACTGGGGGTTTAAGATTGCTGGCAGGGTGGAGGAGTGGAGAGAACGCCGAAATGGGAGGCCATTTTGGAGGCGGATAGGTCATCAGCCTGAGGAGAATGCGAGACTGCTTCCGCACGACCACGACGAGTCGGATCGAACTGCTTGAGTTTCGCGGATGACTCTTCCTGGTTGGTTTCTTGCATAGTGTCAGATTGGGCTGATGATGCTGACGTTTTTTAGGTGTGTATATACAGTCTTCAATTTTATCGAAGTGTCTGACCGTCATGCTGGACGGCGCTGTTGCTGATGCTAGCGGGCGTTAACATTAAATCCCCTCCTCCCAGACCCAGTCCCAGAAGGGCATTACGGACTAACTAGCATCAGTTAAAAGTGAACAGTCCTTCCTCCGGCCCGTTTGATCACAAGACCGGTTAGCCTCGACATTTTAGGGTTATCTAGTGACTTAATGGGTTTGCGGAGCGAGTCGACTTGCGCCCCCTTGCACTTAATACACACGATGATTGACGACTACGAATGAAGTCAAGTCAGGTACAGATATACCGTGCATATAATTAGGGCGTCACTGTTGAATCACGCTCCAGAAATCGTTTCTGGAAATTGTAGACGTGCACATGGTCATCGGACAAGCTGCACTCCCCAAACCCGTTCGCAAAACAGTGCGCATGTGGTGGACATAAGGTTGACTGTGTCACTTCGCCTCCATAAGCCATCTTCACAAAACGTGTATCCAAAAACCTATCAACTTTGGCAACCGTCATTGCAGGAACGAGGTATCGACAGAAGTGGCACGGGTAGATATACTCCTAGTTACGAGATACAAGTCTAACATGGGAAATTAACCGTTATATATAGAAAAAGGGTATATAAGAGATGGGATCTAGGAAGCGGGATAATGGGCCCCGAGAACGGAGACCTGTAAGCTCCGGGCGGCCTTCCTACATGATAGTCACATAAACACTCGAGTACTATATACTACGAATAACTTTCAATGTATATGCGCCAGTCGTACCTGTAGATGTTAAGGGACACACAAAAGCCTTTGTGGGCAACCTACCTACACTACGACTGGCAACTCATAGGGTGGAGCGTCAGGGCGACTGAAAATGCAGGCTCACACTGAGGTACATATACATATACTCATCCCGTGTAACGAACAAACAGCAGGAGAACACAGTTAACGCGTTAATATCTGGTGCCCCGACCCTACCCCAATGCCCCTCGAATCTGCCTCCAGACTTTCTCCGAACAGCATGTAAACCCAAAATGCGTTTATCCGGAAATTATCCCACAACATCTCCTTCGGACATTCTGTAAGACAATGGCATCAAGCCAAAGGGTTATTCATAAATATACATACCGCATCTACACATGTACGCATCCTAGACATACATTTTATTATCTATATTCATTGTAAAAGTACGCTAAGAGCAGTTAGCGTTATTAAAATTCCTTAGTCTTATATGTTTCGATTCAAGATTTCCGTGACTATGTTCCGCTCTTCGCCGGTAACCGTGCCCTACCTCTAGAAGACCGTTCTATTACGACCATATTTGTAGAGACTATTTCTGCGGTTGCTGGTTTAAGGCGGTTTTACACGTTGGTATGTGTCAACGTCCTTTAGCGTGCCGTTATGGTTACGGGCAGAGTACCACATCGGGGACACAGATGATCCTGCTACCAGGCGGGTTATTTTGAAGCACGGAATATTCGTGTCGGGAAATCTCAGATGAGCAGGACGTCGGGTCGCATCTATACGATGCAGCGCCTTCATTGTCTCCCCTTTTACACGCCTCCTCGTACCCGTGCATATGGCAAAAGCACACACATCCTCATGCTATACCTTACTTTTAGGCTAGCCTACATCCTTTTTGACTTATTTTTAACAATTGTCTATACGATGCTAATGGATACATCGCCGCCATGGCGTTCGCTTGTGCCTCAGCGCTTCTGGATGCAGTTTTAAGGACCTCCGAGAAGGGTTGTCCACGCGCATCTTCAGTGCGAAAACCCTGTTACCTAGATCCACCATACCCAGTGAGACATTGCATGGATACAATACTGCATAACCGCAACAGAGATAGGAGTGATCCATTGTAATGATTCGCATCTCTAGACCCAAACCCAGCTCCCTTGCCAGGTCTAGCATACCTTGTCCTACAAAACACGCGAATCGCCGTCGCGCGATGGCGCTATTAAAGCCTACACACCTATTATACACATCATACTTAGACCCGTGCCAAACCAGCACCGTCTCCACCATTCTCCCCTTGCCATGCAACAGTCTTACTACACAATCCCAAAACCCTCACTATTCCTGATCGCCAAGCCTAGCTTCACCCTCAGTTTCTCCCGCCCCTCATACTCCGGCAACCACAGCTTCCCAAAGCACGTCGAGCTCGTCGGTAACCTCTCCGTATCCCCGTCCGTACGGATGATCTCGAACTTGATGTTCTCGTACCCTGTGATCGGTATCCTCTCACTCGCGGTCACAAACTCCAACAAGCGCTTTAGCTCTTCTTGAGAATAGGTTTCGACAACGGCCCAGAAGTCTTTAATAGTGGGATGGATAGGGGAGTAAGGCGCGTCGTATTGGACAGCATGCTTGCGCAAGAGGTCGACGGATACAGTCTGGGAGGACCCTTCGACGAGGGAGCGGAGGGTCGCCGGCGTGAAGAAGGTGAGTGAGGCCGGGT
Organism: Pleoardoris graminearum; assembly: GCA_030770415.1. Lineage (NCBI taxonomy): Eukaryota > Fungi > Ascomycota > Dothideomycetes > Pleosporales > Didymosphaeriaceae > Pleoardoris > Pleoardoris graminearum. Next base: position 18,132 of record JASEKS010000507.1, on the reverse strand, counting down.
GGAGACAGGTATAGAAACCGCGGGTGAAGGCTTGGAGTTGAGGCGCGACGGAGCGGTGGGTGAGCCACTCAACATAATCATCAATATACTGTTCTCTATTCTCGGTTGTCACGGTAGGTGGCTCGCTTTGCACGTCCCTGGGCTGTCGCCACGAAGTGTCACTGAGGTCTGGGCATTTCGGAGCCGAGGGGATGAAGTCTGGCCATTCGCGGTCGCGGAAGGCCTGCATGTCAATGTCGATGTTTTGCCCGAAGGCGGAGAAGCTGAACGTGTAATCACGCATGAAAACGTCTGCGACCTCACCAGGGTAGGTGAGAAACTCGTGAAAGGACTTTGCGAGGGCGGGCCAGCCGTCTGCGATGTAGTCCACAGCGTTGACGCCTTCACTGTTGTGTTCTTGGTGCAGAAAGTAGTCATATAGCGCATATGGGAAGGTCACGGGCAGAGTGATGCCGTTGTATACCGCGAGGGAGAAGAGGACACCGACCATTTCGAATTTCCAGAGCGGTTCGAGGGAGGCTGGCTGGAACCATGTCATGCCGGTTTGCGGGTCGATTGTGAACATGCCCATTACGAGTTAGCAGCGATCGCAAAATCGTAGGTAGTGCAAACCCACCATTTCCAGGCTGGAAGGCTTCGTTAAGAATAAGTCGAAAGAATTCGTAGGTCACGCCGCCCTGGTCCAGTCCCACTTCACCTTCAAAGATACCTATCCTGACCTTGAGTGGCTTCATGAGCTTACGTTTCTCCTGTCCCCACAACTGGTCCAGCGTTTCCTCGAGCGGATTTTGGCGAGTAACGTCGAGTACAAAGTACTCTGCAAGTAACACGTCCAGGTAATCTTCGGCAATGTTCCAGTGTCGAGGGTTGCTCACAAGTTGATCCCAACGTGACTGGAAATTGGTAATCTGAGCAGTTTTGCTAAACTGCTTGAACATGCGATTGAAATTGATGGCGCGAAAGTATCCTACGAGGGCCTCTTGGGCGAAGAATACATTATGTTGCAAGATGTGAAAGGAGTTAGGGCGCTCCTTGTACTTTAGAAAATCGAGTGGCGCCTGCATGGAGTCGATCTCTTCATTGAAGTAAGGGACCTGGAACATGGCAGGGCGTAAGTTTAAGGACTCCATGTTAGCGTCTGTAACGGTAAGCGCGGGTATCAGCAGGGGTGGTGGGCAAATGACTGACGGAAATGTGTCATGAGCGTTATGGCAGTGCCAACGCTACCCCATTTGTTTATTTCAACATTGCCATCCCACTGTTTTACAATAATTGTCCGAAGCCATTCGATAAAGGTAGCGGTAACAGTCCAACCAGGATCGTCATCAGTGCTTTGGGTCGATTTCATTTTTCCTCTCCGCTGCAGCGCAGCTTTCTCAACCTGGATGAGATGGCCCAGCAAAGTTGGGAGCAAGCGCTCTATTCCAATAAATGACTCTGTCTGTCCGGAAGGATCGTCCTGAGTGTATACGGTTGCAAGCATATGTTCGTAACATCTTCTCGTTCCGATAGCCTGCAGTAGTCGGGTCGCTAACCGTACAGCCGGCTCGTATTCTAACTCATCGACGATTTCGAGCCAAGGATGGGCAAAATTATCAGTCTGCGTAGTCCTAGGTGCGGCGCCGGGAACGACGACACCCCAGCCTCTGAGTTTGCGCACCTGGACCCACGTGTGAGGCCAACCGACGGGTACCAGGGACGTCAATGCGTGGATACAGATGATGACAATATGGGCAACCTCAAGATTTGAGAGATAGCGACCTGGCAGGATGTCCGAAGTGACGGCCCGTGGCGAGAGCGCATCTTTGCGCGACGGTTTCAAGCCCGGGCTCCTTTGCATGCTAAGTTCGGGAGGCTGCCTGAACAATGCTTCCACTGCTTCATATAGGCTGTCAAAGATCAAAGCACCGTTCCTCTGACTCCAATCTCTGAAAGCGTGCGACAGACGATGGGCGTCGAGGTGAGGTAAAGGAGAGTACATGTAGTCGGGACTGTTATGGTCTCGGAACGACTTCAACAATGTCTCTGGGTCACTGAGCGTGTAGTATAGGGACCGATTGACGAAAGACTTGGCGGGGCGAAACCGTCTGTTGGCGTCAAAGTCGACGACAAAGTTGCAGTCGCGAGATTGGTCTCTGCGATGATGCACCACCTGGTCCTTCAAATGGTCCATGATTTCGGAGGTGAGGTGGGAGTAGACTGGCATTGTCGAACGCTGCTCATCCTGGGAGTCGATTGTAGGGGCGTTGCTCGTCTCAAAGGACGGTTCTGGAAGCGAAACACTTGGTGCCGTTCTCCTAGGCAAGTTGGAAGGCGGATGAGTCGCACCCATTTTGAGCTTTCCTGTGATGGTACCGTCAAGTGCGCCGTCGAGGGTTCCACGAAGAGAGGCATTGAGGGCCTTTTGCGACTGCAGATCGTTGCCATGGCCGTTGGGCATATGCCGGATTTTGTGTATGCGTCGGCCGTCACTGCCGATTTCGGAAACGATGTTGGAGAGGTTTGTTCTGGAAGATGGCCGAGTTGTACGTTTGGGCCCCTGTGGTGATGCTGGCTCGGAAAGCCGTCTACCATGCACAAGTGGTGATGTAGCGGCTGTGCCAGTGGAGTCTGGGAATGATGGTCGGTTTGAATCAGGAGATGGTTTGCCGTCGGTCGCTGGTGCTGCCACAGGGGGTAGACAAGGTGCAGTAGAGGGATGTTCTCGTATTGAAGACGAAGAAAGCGACGACAGCACTGCCAGCGGGTTGGGAATGTGCTTTGAATAGGCGAATATCATGGTAACGCTGTCGTAGAGATTCTGCCCCAGCGACTTCGGATCTTTGCGCGACTGATGGCGAGTGTGGATGGCGTCCATGACGCGCTTCGCTTCGGCGGCGGCGCCCATCCAACTGTGTCGGTCCATGGCTTGGAGGGAGGACGCATGAGGATCGACATGGCACACGCCTCGATGCTCTCTGCGCACGTACAAGGCTTGGGCGCCTTCAATCTCGAGCGTATCCGGGTCGACGTTGAGCTCGTGCGGACAGAGTCGGCGGCACGGGTCGTCCTGGCTCGCCAGGAAGAAGGCCAGGGCGCGCGCGGTGAGTTGGGTCGGCGGGCGGAAGGGCTTGGAGACGAGGCGCTTGGTGCAGGAGAGGCATGTCGGCGTGGTGCAGGCGGCGCTCGTGCAGCCGTACAGTATCTGCGACGTGTAGCTGGAGGCGTCAGCACACACTCATGGCCGCGATGGGCTGGCTCACCGCCGGACGACGCGCTGGAAGGCGCGCTGCCTGTCCGCCTGCGCGCATTCGAGGATGCGGCCCACGTCTGCGACGTCGACGACATGGCCGTGCGCCGTCATGGCATGCTACACGGGCGCGCTTGGGGGGGGGGGATGCATGGCGGGGCGGGCGAGGTCGTCGCAGGATTCGCGAGGGCCGCTCGCTTCACCGCTGGCGGGGCGAGGCGAAAAACGTCACCGAGCCGAGCAGATATTCGCACATCCAGCGCCTCGCACTGCTTGTTCACCACCTGCTGCGCTATTTGTTTGTCTGTCTCGGCAGTCTTCTGGAAACCCCCGCCCCGCCTGCAAACTCCGCAGTCCACAGCGTCCACCACCGCCCACACACGGCATGGCGACCCAGGCGCCCCCGGCGGTGCAGTCCACGCACCCCTTCACATGCAACACGTGCCAGGTCGCCTTCCGCGCCAGCGAGCTGCAGAGGAGCCACATGCAGACCGACTGGCAGTGAGTGCCCTCGCCCCCGCCGCAACACCCGTCGTCGGCGTGCTAACTGGGCCAGCCGCTACAACCTCAAGCGCCGCGTTGCCTCACTCCCCCCGCTGTCCTCCGAAGTCTTCACCGACAAGGTGCTCGCCAACAAAGCCTCCGCCGCCGCCACGGCCGCCAAAGCCGCCTTCGAGAAGTCGTGCGCCGCCTGCCAGAAGACGTACTACAGCGAGAATGCCTACAACAACCACTTGAACAGCCAGAAGCACCGGGCCAACGTCGCAAAGGCCGGCACGGACGATGCCGCCTCTGTCTCGGGCTCCGTCATGAGCTCCGCTTTCAGCTTGGGCGAGTCGATGGCGTCGACAGCCGACTCGGACGCGACCGAGCTGGACCCCGAGGCCGAGAGAGAGTTTTCCGACGTCGTGCATGGCGTCCACGACACCAACCTGGACGCCTCGGAGCCCGTCGCACGCCGGCCAACACGGCCGCATCCTTCACAAGCTGCCCACAAGCCCGAACACCCGCTCTCGCCCACCGCCACGAATGACCATGGCGCGTCCAGCAACAAGACGCAGACGGATCCCTTGCACGACTGCTTGTTCTGCAACTACCGCTCTCCCAACTTCTCGCTCAACCTCCACCACATGGGCCGCCACCACGGCATGTTCATCCCCGAGAAGGAGTTCCTGGTCGAGCCCGAGAACCTGATCAAGCATTTGCACGCCAAGATCCACCAACAGCACGAATGTTTGAAGTGCCACAAGCACGCCAGCTCGTCGTACGCCATTCAGACACACATGCGCGACCGGGGACACTGCATGATCGGCTTCGAGACGGATGAAGAGCTGGTGGACATCGGCGAGTTCTACGACTTCAGGTCTTCGTATCCTGACGCGGACCAGTTCCGTGAAATGGAAGAGGAAATCGATTCAGACGACTCCACGTCGACAGCAGGCGGAGGTGTCAAGTTGGGGCAAGCACGGAAGACGGTCACCAGAACCGAGGATGACGCTGTCATTTCGGGGGGAGAAGAGGACGAGGGCTGGGAGACAGACAGCACCGTGTCGAGCGTCCCCACCGACGAAATCACAGCCGTTCCTATCGACCGTTCCCACCGACTCAAGCATCTCAGCAAGTCCAAACACCACGCCCATGGCGACCCTCGGCCGCACAAGAGTGCTGACGGTTTCCATTCCCACGCGCATGCTACACCAGTCGCTGTATACCACGATGACTACGAGCTCCACCTGCCCACAGGTCGCACTGCTGGTCACAGGTCACTAAACAAATATTACCGCCAGAACCTACGGAACTATCCCGGCGTTGCTGAGCGCATCGAAGCCGCCCAACGACGCGCCATTGCAGGCGCCGCAACCTCCGACCAAGATGGCGATACCAACATGGAGGACGGTGATGGCGGTCGCGGTCGCCAACAGGCCCTCACGCGCGCGAACGGTGGTCTTGGTATGATCGGCGTGAGCGACGCAAAGAAGGCCGAGATCCGCGCCGTCGAGAAGCGGGAGCAGCAGCGGGAGCAGCGCGCAAGGAACAAGTACCAAGCAGGCAACGAGAAGCGTGCCAACTTCCAGAAACACTTCCGCGATCCGTTGCTGCAGTGAGCCGGTCGCCTTTCTTCTTGCTTTCTTTGCTGCGTTTCCTTGGTTCGCGTTTGTACTGCACTGGAGATGCGGTCCATGAGCTATGGTTATGTTTGGGCATGGTTGGCGTTCGACTAGAATAGCACTAGGACAAGGAGAGGTGCCCTGTTTGAATCGAGTTTGAGCAACAGAAAACAAGGTTATCCATTTCAGCATTGCCATTGTCGACTCAGTCAACTTATATTCCGCCGCTCGTCGTCGGCTCACTGCATATTCATGCATATCCATCCATGGCTACATGATCCCATGTTCTTCCAGACCAAATGCTTCCAACGCCTTGCGTGTTGCACCTTGCGCACCCTTCCTCATGAATCCACGTCCCTATCTAGACTATAAACGCAATTCCATCATACATTGGCCCTCAACAACTGGGCACAATACGAAAGAAAAGTTGTCTCCAAAAAGCCAGACCATCATGTCGCCTCGCTGAACACCCGATTGCGAATCTGGATGGTATACACGGCCGCCATGTCCGTCTTCCGCCATGAAAAGGGTGCGGTGGCGGTGCTCGGGATAGCAAGAACATCTGACAGCGTGCCTGATCTAGCTACTGCGAGGAGCATTCTCCTTTTGCTGGCCGAGGCTAACGAGTCTGCGCCTGTGTCATCGTCATGGGATTTCCTTATCGACGCCACACCAGGCGCCCGTGCCAGCAACGTCCCCCAACTCGTGTGTATAATCCATACCATTCAAGCCGCGAAACAGATCAGTACGGATACCAGGGTCCGGCAGATTCTCACCGACATGACCTCTTTTCCTACTTTCCAGCGTGAAGTCAAAGGCCCACGGCGGCACACGATCGAATCCCAGAGAATCTACGATCCATCTTGCTGATATTGGTCTAGGTGCTCACCCGTACTTTCATCCCAAATCTTGAGTGGGGTGTGATTATAGCGAGCTTGCAGAAGCGAGCAATCACACCCTATCCGAAATCATACCATACCATACCATCGACCTTCTAGCACACAGCCACTCAACACCCGCCTACCAGGCTCCCTCATACGCTCCTCCCGTAACATCTGCATCGAGCAAACCATCAAGCATGCCCTCACCCACCACAGCCGGCACCGTGCTCGCCAGCTTTGGATCCGCACTATGTGCGTCTGCCTTTAACTTGCATCCCTTTGCGTATCCGGTACATCCATCCTTTTGACAAATGTGCCCATAGAAACAGTCCTTATCCCGGCATGCACCCCTTCGCGGGCATGGGCTGCACTTCAGCACATACTCCAGGCAATGCTGGGTCTCCACCTCAAGCGGATGATGATCGAAGGGACAGTTGAAATTCGTGCAAGTGCCGGAGAGGTGGTGCGCATTGCAAGGCTTTTGCTTGCGGAAGCGGGAATTGTAGGTAAGCCACTCATCGGCAGTGGGTTGACGTATGAAGGTGTCGAGGCGGTGGCCGTCTTTGTTGAGGGCAATGAAGCCTTCAGGGACAGTCGTCGGCAGGTAAGACGAGATGTTGTTGCGGTCGATGTCGGAGGCTGTGGTGGAGGATGAAGGGGTCTGAGCACCCAGGATCACGTGGTCAGGAGCGTGGACGAAATTGCACTTGTTGCCCCAGCGGCAGAAGCCCTGATTGCGTTAAGTTTGCAGGAGAACAGCATATAGTCTTGGTGCATACCTTTTGGAAGTACCTACAAGGCTTGGTCTTCTTGTTTCTCTCGGCCTTCGGGGGAAATGCGTCTGAAGTATAGTCTGGGATGCCAACGATGACACCGTTTGCGTCATACGAGATACTATCTGCCCTGACTGAATTGTGGCGCCAATCATCTCGATCTAAGGCTGCTGTTTTTACGGAGGCTGGTCCAGGTGCCGGAGCTTTGGCCGACGATTTCGTCGTCGAAGAGCCCTTCGAAGTAGAGGGGCCAGTGGCCAAATCTGACCATCGGAATATAGTAGGAAATTGGGCAATCGTTAGGCCGAGTTGATGGAAGTCGGTGTCGAAACCGGCACCTTGGACAAGCGTAATCTTGTTCTGAAAACCATTGTAGGGTATGATCTGAGGCAGATAGCTGATATCGTGGCAAGCAGCAAATAGTATATGACTGCAAGCAGGATCTTCTGCGGCAAACTTGAAAGTTTCTGTAGAGTCGGATCAGTCCCTGATAATAACAGCAGCAAGCTATATATTCTGCATCGTCCGCTTTCGTATTGTGTGCCCTGAGACAACACACAGGTCCGCAAATGCCACGGTTGACTTACCTCGAATTTTAAACCTAGTTCCCTCCTCGTCCAATGAGTCCACGAAGTCAAAGCCACCCAACGCCCTGGTGAAGCCGGCTGCAAAAGGCATCAAGCTCCGCTTCTCCAGGCCAATCACCTTCGTCTTGGCAAGCTGCTTCGATACGTTCGTAATATCAGCGTAGACGCGAACGATTATGCGCGATTCCCTGGCGTGGGAGTGCTCTCGAAGGAGCTTTTCGACGACATCGTTTAACATACAAGCTGCGCGCACACCGCCCTCCTCTTTATCTTTAACAAGTTCATCGTTGAACTTTGATACTACGTTAGCACGCCAGATGAAGCGACGAAGACGGGGAAAGGTGGACGCACGACATATCCATTGCCGTCAATAAGGACAAGCACATAAGGATTGCGGGGTTTCTCGGGCACAGGCGTGCTCGAAGCAATCGACACACCGTTGTTTCTCGGCGGTTCCGGGACTTTAGTATTTCTAAGTGCCTTGTAGTCTTCTAGTAGTTGGCTGTATTCCCTGAGGAGTGACTGGCGGTGTTTAGCGGCGCGAGTGTGCATCCTCCCACCCAAAGGAACTGAAGCATACCTGTAATTCATGCTGGCTATTCTGGTTGCTGAGCTTGAACTGCTCTAGACGCGTGTCTAGAGAGTCCAGCTTCGCGTCGCCAAGCATTATAGTTGGATAGTGGGTTAGATGTTTCTGGGTGATAGCGTAGAGTGTGGGGAATGGCGTGGTTCGAGAATCAAACTGAAGTGCGGGACATTAGGTCGAGGACGCTGCAGTGGACACGCCCACCACTTTTTTATTGTTAGTACACACAAACGCTTTGCGCGCCTAACCTTATTAAGCTGCGTTTGCGAATCAACCGCTCATTGTCTACCTTTCAAAGCGGTAGATGAGTCTCGATGGATGTCGGTGTAAGCTCGCCGGCTAAGTGCATGATTCCTTCCGATATCAGGGGTCTGTGCGGGAAGGTCACGTGGGGTCAATTTGCACCAAGAACACGTGCAGAACAAAATATAATTCAACTATTGGTGTCTTGGTTGGCATAGTCAGGATTACTAGAATCCATAATATAGATGTTGCCGTTTCGAGATGCTCGGTACGGTGCGCCTTCCTCGTCGACGCTGGCGGGAAGGTGCACCATACCAGTCTTGTGTTTCAGCACCTGGCAATGTGTGACTCTGTGTGTTTACGGCGCAATATATAGTATAGATTTTAATACTAGTGTAGTTATATAATAAAGAAGTTAATAAACTTAATACTAGATTTTTATATAGTATATATACTTAAATAAAATTTAGTTTTATAAATAGTATAAAATTACTAAATATTTATTTATACAGTTGTAGTAAACTAGATAATAATTATTTTTAAAATAAAAGGTATATTAATACTATTTATAAAATAAAATAATTAAGATTAAATATATATATAATAGGCGAGTAATTAAGTAACTAAATTATATAATTAATCCGTAATTAGAGAGGATATATAAGTCTTAATATTATAATATACCCTTTATTTATTTTATTAAATTTTTTTTTTATAAATTTAGATACTATTTATTTTTATAGTAAGTTTACGGCTCTAAGTAATTTACTTAACTAATTACTTATAGTAGCTTATTTTATTAGTTTATTTTAAGTAAAATTTATTTTTTATATTATTTTCTAATTAATTATTAGACTTTTTTTTTATTTAATTGTATCTTTTATATTTAGTAAATATATAAAGTTATAGGTATAGTAAATAGATAGTAAGTTATATAAGTAAAAGCGGCTCTACTATACTAGTTAGGTATAATAGCTACTTAAATTATTCTTTTTTTTTTATAATAATTTTTACTATAGTAAGTAATACTACTATTATTATCCCTTTTTACTTATTTAAATATTATTAACTAATTATAGAGTATTTTTATATATTATAGTACTTATTTTTTATTTATAATTAGTAGTATTATAATAATAGTAACTATAGCTATAACTAGCTTTTTAAGTATATTTGTTCTCCTAATCCTTTTAAATTAGATAATAATAACGATTCTCTAGTCTTAAATAATAATTATTGCAGAAAGATACTTTAGAGTTTATATTATTAGTTTATAAAACTCTTTAGAATAGAGAATTATTTCTTCTTTACGTATATATAATACGGCTTTTTAGCGCTTTTATTTATAAAAATAGTCCTAATTCTTTAATTTGGGAATCTAGTAATTTCTAGCTTATTTTTCTTTTATAATTATAAGTCTAGTATTTTAAGAGTAAAAAAAGATTTTCCTTACGCACCTAATTATTAGAAATTCTATTTTTTAAAGCACTAATTAATTCTTTAACTTTTTATTTAAAAGCTTTTAGTTCTATAGACCTAGTAAGTATTATTTTAACTATATACTAATAATAAACCTTATATTTTTAATTATTAAATATTTAGTAAGTTTTATAACTAATAATTTTTTAAGCGTTATAATAACTAAAGCTATTTTATTTTTTTTAACTAATAATATCTATCTTACTAATTCGGCAAGCTAGCTAACTTAGTATATATAACTTAAGATATAGTATATACTTTATAGTATTTAAGATCTTATTAATTTTAACCTTAAAAGCGTTAATAATTTTAAAAATTTACTTTTAATACTAGAGCTTTTATATATTCTAAAAGCGTTTAAAGCTAAAATTATAAAAATATACTATAATTATACTACTAAAATAGTTATATACTAAGCCTATTTATCTAAATATACTATTAAAGTAAACTTAGTAATAAGTATCTAAAACTAAATTAGTATAATAATAGCTCTAAAGCTTATAAGCACTATTTAAATATACTACGCTATTAAAGGGGATATTTTAACTTATTTAATTTTTTTTTTAATAAGAGCTCTTAGCCACTAATATAGTAGCTAAAAATATTATATAATAATAATACTATACTTATTTAAAAAAGGTAAAGTATAGAAGGATAACTACTAAGTTATAGTATTATAAATAAAAAGCTCTTTATATAATAATAGAGGTATATAAACTTGGTAATATTTAAAATAAATTAGTTATTACTAACTTTCTTATTATTATTAGTAAAAAATTAGTACCTAATTAAGCAGAGTAGATATATACGACTTAAGCTTAAAAATTAATACTTAAAAGTAAGAAGCTCTTTTTAATAGAAGTTAGAAAGATCTTTTAAGTAATATTATAAAATAGAGTTACTAAAATAACTACTAAAAATTTTAAAATTTTTATAATGTTTAGTAAACGAAGCCCGTCTTTTTAATTAAATAACTTATAGCTAAGAAATAAAAGTAAGTTATACTAATACTTTTATAGACCTAAAGGGTACTATAAAAAACCTACTAAGTATTATTACCTATAATTAATATTAATAAGTATTTATACTAGTTATACAGCGCCGCTTTTTAGAAAAAAAATAAAAAAAAAGCTTTTTAAGCGCTTTAAATTTAATAAATTTACAGCTCTTTGTAATATATTTAAGTAAAAAAGATAGCTTAAAGGGAATACTATATAGGGTAAAAAGTTTAATAAGCTAAAATTCTTTAGCTTTTTTATATATATAGTTATTAATCCTTCGCTTATTATAAGTAGTAAATTAAAATAAAATAATAGTATATATTCTATATAAAATTAAAATACTTATATATTATTTAAAAGTATTATTTTTAATAATAGTATAGCTTTATATTTTATAAATAATAAATTTCTACTTATTTTAAAATTTTTTTTTAAAAAACTAATAGTATCCGCACTATTAAGACTAGAATATAAGCTTTTTTAATTTCTAGTATAAGTACCTAAGTAATTAAAAATATTTTAAATAGCCTAAAGAGAAATTTTATAAAAAAATTTATATTAAAAAATATAATTAATATAGATGGGTTTTATGTAAATATAGTATTTAAAGCTAATTTATATAATAAAAGATTTTAGTACTTAAGCTTAGATAATATACTATATATAAGATTTTTAAAATAGAGTCTTATATTTACAATACTTATTTATAAGTATAATTTTATATTTATTAAATATAAGCCTCTATCCTTCTATTTTTTAGTTTAGAGTATAATACTAGTATATTAAAAGCTCTATTTATAGCTAATATATTTATATATTAATACTCAGGATATATAGCACTAAAAAGTAAAATATTTAAATTAAAAAACTTTATATATTTTAGTTTAAAGAGCGCGAAATATTTATATTTTAAGTATTAAATATATATATTATAAGTAATATTCTCTTATATATACGACTTAGGTAATCTTTTAAAAACTAAAAAAAAAAAAATTATTATAACTATATTAGCGTATTTTCTAGAATCTTTTTAATATGCCTAAAAAAAAGACTTAGCGAGTAATAAATATTACTAATTAAAAATAACTATAGTAGAGAGATTTATATATAAAATTTATAGGCGAAATTACTTTTACAGCTTATAAAAGTATTTTTAAACTTTATTATATAGATATATATTTAGTATAAACTTAAAATTATAAAAATTTTTTAAAATAATAATATTATTACTAAACTACAGTATAGAAAATCGCGTTTTAAAAAATAAATAAAAGAGCTTAGTATAAGTATTAAAATACTACCTTTTTATATATATAAACTAAACGGCGGCGCTAAACGCGCTAGCTAAAAAATTATTAATAAAACTATTATTATAAGACTTAGTATAAATTTACTAAAAATGTTTTAGCTAAAAATTATAAAAGCAGTTATAGTATTTTATAATATTAGTTTAGTAATATTTAAGAGTATATAATTTTTAAATAAGGTCGTTTATAGTTAGTTTAGATAGTTTTTTTTTTTTTTTTTTTTTAAAATAAGCCTTTTATATTAAGGCTACCTAACTATTTAAGGAAAGTGCTTTATCTCCTAAACGAACTAGAACCGGCTCTTTAATTCTACTAACTAGTTTATTATTTACTAAATAGTTATACTAAACTACTAATCTATTACCTAATTAGGACTAGTTCGCCACGCTAGGCCTATTTAGGTATAGATTTTCATCTCATCTAACTTTAGATAGTAATTTTAGCCTAAACACCTCGCCTATACCTTCGGATGTAACAGTGTTGTGCAATTTTACTAAATATTAATTACTTAGTAATTACTAATTAGTAATTACTAACACGCTAAAGTTAGTAATTACTAATTAGTAATTACTAACTTTTTAGTAATTACTAATTAGTAATAGATAAAAAAGAAAAGAATTTTATAAATATTTTATTTTATAACTTTAGCTATACTAAACTTAATTAAGTAGTTTTAAATATTATATAAACTAGTATTTTAGTACGCTAGTTAAACGGGTTACTTTAGTTTTTTATTAACCTTAAATAACTTTTGTAATACTAGGCCTAATTAGGTAATTTTTAGCTTATTTAGCTTAGTTACTCAGAAATTTTAAATTAATTAAAAAGTTACCTAATTAGGACTAGTATTAATAAAATTATTAAGTAACCCGTTTTTATAATCCTAACCTAACGTTAGGTTAAGGTTACTCGTATAAAACCTTTAATAACTTTAGTAATACTAGTCTAAATTAGGTAATTTTTTAACTAAATTAAAATTTCCGAATAACTGAGCTAAATAAACTAAAAATTACCTAATTAGGACTATTATTAATAAAGTTATTTAAGTTTTAAGAGAAAGCTTTGTATTTTAGATTTACTAGTCTATATTTTAGTACTATTAAAATTACTTAGTAATATTTAATTAAATATAGTATAGCTAAGTATTTTTAAAGTTAAAAAGCTTATTTATTTAATATTTAGTTATATTAAGTGTTATATATAGGTAAATTATATTTTTTTATCTTAATAGTATTATAAGTACTATATTTTATTATAAATTAAGTTATATTATAAATAATATTTAAAACTTTAAAAGATATATAGAATATTTTACTTTTAAGTTTTAAGTTATTAAATAAAAATATTTAGGTCTAAAATATTAAACCTAGTACTACTATTATACCTATATATATTATTATAATATAAATAATATATTCTATTAATAATTTAATAATAAAACTATAATATATTATATTATATTAAATAGTTATCGAAACGTATCTATAGAAGTTAATTAGTTTTTTATTTATTACTTTATAGTTTATATATTTTAGCTTTTTTATATAACTAATATAATATATTAACTAGCATATACTATAGAGTCTATATACTAATATATTATAATTAAAGTTATAATATATAATAATAATAAACTATTTTTATATTATATAATAACTAAGCTTATATTTATTAGATTTTATTATAGAAGATTTTAATCTAGGTTACGTTTTTATAATATATAAAAAGGAGTAATATAAAAATTCCATAATTTATTATTTAGTATATAATATATAGTAGTAATAATAAAATATATATAAATTAGTTATAATAGCTAATAAAGTAATAATTTTAATTAGTAACTTATTATATACTAGTAACCTTAATAGTAGGTAAATAAATAATAGTCTAGTATATAGAAGAGTTATAGTAAAGTATAAATAATTATAAATTATAAGTATATTAAAATACTTAATTATAGATTAGTTATTATATATATATTATAGAGCTAAGTTTATATATAAATTATATTTTAACTAGATACTAACTAGATATGAATTAGATTCTAACTAGGGACTAACTAAATATTAATTAAATTCTAACTAGATAGTAATTAGATTTTAACTAGATATTAATTAAATTCTAACTAGATACTAACTAAATAGTAATAAGATACTAGTTATATAGCTTACTAAATACTAATTAATTACTAGTTATATAACTAAGTGATTTTTTTTTTTAAAATAGACGCTAATTTTTAGCGTACCTGCCTAATTAGGAAATAACTATATACCCCTTTTTTAAAAGTCCTTATAAATGTCTCTCTCTTTAATCCTATTTTTAGGTTATTATTACTAAATAAAGTTATATTAGATTACTATTCTATTATAAACCTAATTAGACTTAGTTTGCTACGCTAAGCCTATTTAGGGATAGCTTTTTATCTCGTCTAACTTTAGATAGTATTTTACCCTAAAATGCCTTAATAACTAAATTAATTAAATAAACTATTTAGTTAAAAATATAATAGCTATATTATACTAATATACTTAAACTTTTCTTTATTATATATAAATAGTATATTGAACTATAATTCTAAAGATATAATTTTATATAAAAAACTTCTATATAGTTTTTATTCTATAAAGATTATATATATTAATATTTATTATAATATAGGTTTTTATTATATTTTTATATACATATTTATATTTATAATAACTATAAAGATTATATATATTAATATTAATTATAATATTATTTTAACTATATAAACTATTAGTTAATATATTCCTAAAGTAGTAGTTAAACTTCTTACTAATAGCTTATTTAGTATATAACTTTAGTATAATATAATAAAATTATTTAGTTATTAGTTAGTAGTTAATATTAATATTAGTATTAAAATTTAAATTAGTATAACTATTACTATTAATCTTATTTAATTAGATTCTTTTAATATTTATTAAATAAGAATTTAGTTTTATTATTATAAAATAAACTATTCTTCTATATAAGAATTACTATTACTAGAACTAATACTAGAATTATCTTCTTCTACTTCTATTTCTTTTAAATTAGTAGTAGTTATATCTTTTTCTTTATTAAAATTAAAGTTATTATTATTAAAAATTTCTTCTTCGTTTTCTATAATATTCCACGATTTTAAACAAATTAATTGTTTAATAGTAGTAGGTAATAATCTATTTCTTTTTTTAGTAATTATATCTCCTATTTTACTAAAAATAGATTCACTAGGCGTAGAACTAGAAGAAATAGCTAAAAAGTCTTTAGCTATAATATATATTATAGGAAATTTCTCTTTATTAGCTTTAAAATAGTCTATTATATTTATATCTTTAGAAATAATATCTTCTTCTAAATATAATTCTATTTCTTCTTTATTTAATAAATTATAATCTTCTTTAAAGAACTCGTTATCACTACTATAATCTATATTAGTACTACTAGTATTACTAGTAAAACTAGTATTAATAGTTAAGTTATTATTACTTTCTTTTATATATATTTCTTTATAAGTATTATATATATTATAAAAATAGCTACTTATTTCTTCTATTATATTATTACTAAAACCTAAGCTTTTAAATATAGTAAGCTTAAATTGCGGATTAAGTAAAGTAGCTAAATATAAATTTTTTAAATTATCTATATTTCTAGTATTATTAATAGAATAGTAATCTAATAATTTAGATTTAGCTTCTTCTAGCGCTATTTTAATAATAGTAGGTATATTATTATTTAAAATATAACTTTCTATTTTTCTTAATAATCTAGTTATATAAGGTATAATTAAAAAAATAGTACTATAGTTACTAGCTTAGAATTTAATAGTAGGTTTTCTAAAAATCTCTAAAATATCTCTAACTAATATTAAATAGTCCCACTCGCTATTAGTAATATTAAATTTATTAATATTAATATCTTTTTGTTTATTATTAGGTAAGTTATTTACTTCTTCTATTAATATATTTATTTCTTTTTTAAAATAAATAAATCTATCTAGCATTATATAAGTAGATAACTATCTAGTACTATTATCTTTTATTAAAATTTTAGGACCTAGTTTATTTAAACTACTAGCTTTATATTTTTTAACTAACTTTTTAAAAGAATTCTTTAAAAAGTGGTTATATCTAATAGAGGTAATAATACTTCTAATAGTACTAGGTAAATCTTTAAAATTATTATAATTATATAAGTACTCTATATTATTCTTTAAATTATTAATCTTATTATTAAACTTTATAGTATTATTAGGTATAAAAAATATATAACCTAAAAAGCTATTAGATACTATATTTAAAACGTGTGTAGTATATTTAATATTTATAATAGTAATATTATATTTATTATTATAGTTATTTTGTATTTTTTTTACTAAACTATTAATAGGAGAAGCGTTATCTCTAGTAATAGCTAGTAGCTTTTTATTTACTTTAAATTCTTTTAAAGTATTATCTAAATAGTTATATAAAATAGAACTAGTATAACTAGTATTTTCTTCTAAACTTATAAAGTCTAATAAATAACTTTTTAGTTTAAATTCGCTATTATAATAGTGTATAGTAATAGCTAAAAAATTTATATTATTATTATTAGAATTCCACTCGTCTAAAGTAATAGAAAATAGACTAGTATTATTAATTAATTTATTTTTAATTTTCTTATACTCTATATTATATATTAAATCTAAGCTTTCTTTTATATTACGCCTACTAATAGTAGGTAAATTATCTTTTAAGTACTTTAATAAATTATTAAAAGAATTACTTTCTACTATACTAAATAGTAAATTATTAGTAATAATAAATTTAACTAATAAATCTTTATATTCTTCTCTATTAAATAAAATAAAACTAGGTCTTTTTTTTATAAGTCTAGAATCTAAATTTAAACTAGAAGAAACTCTATTATTTAAATCTAAAGTAGTAGAGCTACTACTATTATAATCTAAAATATTTTTATCTAATAATATATCTTTATGCTTATATTTATAATGTGATTTTAAATTACTAGTATTAATAGGCTATTTTACTATATTAGAATAATTATAACTAGTATAAGTTATTTTAATTCTATTATTATTATTATTATTACTATTTAAAGGTAATAACTCTCTTGTAAATAATCTATTTTTAAAAATACTAGCACTATTTTTTAAAGAAGGTAGTTTAAATTTTATAGAATTAATATCTTTAGTTAAATCTTTAGTATTTTTAGAGCTAGACATTTTACTTAAGTAATATTAAAATAGTAAAATAAAAAGATAAGTAATAGTAATAGTAGTAGTAATAAGAGTAGTTAAAATTATTTTAAAAACTTAAAAAAGCGAGTGTATAGCTTTTTTATATCTTTTTCTCTCTTTTTTAGAAGTTTCTATATTACTAATACTTAATTACTAATTATTAGTAATATAAAAATCTCTAGAATTATAAGTATTAGTAATTAAGTATTAATAATTATTATTAGTAATTAAGTATTAGTAATAAAGTATTAATAATTAAATATTAGTAATTAAGTATTAGTAATTAAGTATTAATAATTAAGTATTAGTAATTAAGTATTAGTAATTAAGTATTAGTAATTAAATATTAGTAATTAAGTATTAGTAATTATATATTAATAATTAAGTATTAGTAATTAAGTATTAGTAATTAAGTATTAATAATTAAGTATTAGTAATTAAATATTAGTAATATAGAAATATCTAGAAAGATAAAAAAGATATAAGAAAGCTATACGCTCGCTTTTTTAAGTTTTTTAAAATAACTTTAACTACTTTTACTACTACTACTATTACTATATTACTTATTATTTTTTTTAAAATGCCTATACTATCTAAAGCCTATTTTATCTCTACTACTATTAATAATAGTAGTATAGTTAAAACTACTAAATTAGACTCTACTATTAAAGCTATTATTAATAACTTTAA
>JASEKS010000506.1:0-23902 GCA_030770415.1 Pleoardoris graminearum | reverse complement strand
ATAGTACTTAGTAAGTAAATAGTTAAGTAAAATATATTAGTATTATATTTTAAAAATTATTATATAGAAGGCATATACTTAATATATATATAATATATTATATTATTAGGTTAATAAATAACTTATAAATATTACTTAGTAATATTAAGCTACTTAGAGAATACTATATTAAAATATTAAAAACCCCTTTAGGGTAGAGTTTTTTAGTTATTAAAGATATATAACTAAATACTATATAAATTTTTACTTAACCTATAACTATTATCCCTAGTATCTAATTTTAGAATATAAGGGGTATATACGGCTAAATACTTTAGGAATCTATACTTAACCTATATTTAACCCTAACTTAACCCTATTTTAAAAATTTAATTTATCTTTTTTTAGGTTTCTCTATCTCTGCTATTTTTTATTAAAAAAAATATAGTCCTTATTATTACTAAATAGATAGCTCTAATTATAATAAAAAATATTCTCGTATTTACTAGTAAGATAGTAGCCTAAAAGTAATTAGTTAGGGTTAATAAGAGGTTAGTAATATATTAATATATTTTTATAATTTCTAGAATCCTCGTCCGGGTGCTAAGTAGAATAATTATAATAATACTTATATAAAAAAATTTTACTATTAGCCTTTAAATAATTATAAATAGCTTTAAAGTTAATTTAGTTAATTATTAGTAGGGGTTAGCTATAGGTTAATAACTTAATAATAATATATACTTACCTAGCCCTTAATTCTACTTTTAGCCTAGTTAGTTTTAGTAATATAAGAAGCTTTTAGATACTTATTATAAAATAAGATACTATTATATATAATTATAATATTACTAATAGTAAATTTAAGGCTTTTTTTACTTTTACCTTTAACTAACTCCTTTTTAATCTATTTAATAGGCGTATTATTACTATTACTACTTTTTTTTCCCTTTTTAGTTAGAGTAGTTAGAGTTATAGGTTATAGCGTATTAGTAATAGGTTAAATAAAAGTAATTAACGCTAACGCGATAAGTAAAGCTTATAGTATAAAAAATAGTATATTAAAAATAGTTAAGTTCTTAATTACTAGTACTTATATATATTTTTTATAAAAATTTAGCGAACGGTTAGTAATATATTAGTAATAAATTAATAATACCTACTAAGTAATTTTTTAATCCTAGCTATATTAAAATTTTTACTTTTACTTTTATTAGCTAAAGTAATATTATACTAGTTTTTATAGTATTATTTTAAATTATTAGCGTTACAGAGCTATTATAAAAGTTTAATATATATTAAAAATATTTTAATAAGACTATATTTATACTATAATATTTACTATTATTATTTTTAGCACGGTATTAATAGTTTTTTAAATATAAATACTAACTAGTCTATATAATATTAATAAGGGGTTAATAAGGTAAAAGTAATCTATTTTTAATCCTAAATAATTTTACTTACGCGTATAAACGGGAAGGTGCTTAGAATTTTAGACTACCTTATATAAGTTTAGTAATTATAGTTATTTTTAACTTTAGGTAGTATTTTATAGTATTTATAAAACGTTTTAAAGGTAATAGCGAGGCGTAAAATAAGTATTAGTAGGGTAAAAGTAATAGGTAGTTATTTTAGCTTTTATATAGTATTCTTAGCGTGCTAAGAATAAGCGAGTTTTAGCGTTGGTCGCTTCATCTGCGTCTACTAGGGAGCTTGGGTATTGCGGGAATCGCTATCCCTGCTTGGATTTACACCACAAAATCGCATCAAGTAGACTCATGGTACGGTATAGGGGTGCTGAGTGCAATGGCGGACTCCATTGAGACCTTGAGGCGCTTCGAGCTACCCTTCCGTAGCACATTCTTGCTTCTCTAGAGGCGTTGTGGTAGTGCGAGTCGCAGACTAAAAGTACAAGAACTTATACAGAGGTCGAATATTCAAGGCCCGTTCATCTTCAGTTCAAACGACTCTCGGTCCCCTTCAATGCCTCAATGTCGTCAATCTCCTTGACCGCCTCCGTAGTCAAGATGTACGGACTATCCTCATCCACGCAGACGCTGTCCTCGATCCGCATTCCGATGCCTCTTGCCCACGTGGGCCATCGCTCATCATCAGGGACGTAGATACCCGGCTCAACCGTGACACACATGCCCTTCTCAAACGGCTTGCCTCTCGTCAAGCCCGGGCTATCGTGTACGTCCAACCCAACGTAGTGGCCTACGTGATGCGGGAATATCTTCGCAATCGCGTCGTTGGACATGTCGAAGCCGAGATCCTTCAGCCCATCTGCGAGTGTTCTTGACGCGATCCTGTGGAGACGATCGAGCGTAAGCTGTGACGACGCCGTGCATAAGCTCACACAACTCCTCTGCACGTTCAGCAGCAATTGATACAGATCCTTTTGTGCGGGATTGAACTTCCCGTTTACCGGCCACGTCCGCGAAATATCCGTGATGTACCCGCCATACTCCGCGCCAGCATCCACCAGCACGAGCTCGTCTGGCTTGAGCAGCATATCGTTCGTGACGTAGTGGATCGTATTCGCGTTGATACCGCCTGCGACTACCGGTACGTATGCGGGCCCATCGCACCCATCTTGCTTGAACCAGTAGTCCAGGAAGGCCTCGAGGTCTTTCTCCGCGGTCCAGGATTGGCGCATCGCGTCCGTAATGGCGCGTCCAGAGTGCTGTCCAGCCTTCCTCATGTTTTTGATCTCGGCCTCGCTCTTGATAACCCGCAGCTCATTCACGTACGGCCGCAGCGGCTTGACGTTCACGTTCGACTCGCGGAACACGGTCATTATGCCGCCTGTTCGCGATGGCTCGGCGCCGGACAGGTAGCGCGAGAGTATGTTCCGCGGTATACGATTGTTCGGAAGGTCTGTATATACGGTTTTTGCTCGTTTGATCACCTCGGGCAGGATCTTGGGGAGGTCATTGATGTCGCCGGCGGTATCCGCGTTGAAGACATCCTCGGCTGCTTGCACGCCTGAGCGCGAGCCTTCCCATAGTTCGGTTGTGGAGTCTTTTGGGCGGACGTAGAGATGGAAGTTGTGCTCATTGTCGTCGATCTTTTCTGGAGTGCGTCAATGCGTGTTCGGAAGATGGTCGTGTTCTGCATAGGCGTACCTATTATTGCGAGGGCGTCTGGTTCGTTGAACCCTGTCCGCGACCTTAGCTTTCGTCCAAAGCATGAAGACGCAGTTGTATATACCGGTCAAATATAAGAAGTCGGGATCCTGGTGGAAGTTGTAGAACACAGCACCCGAGCGGTACTTCACGTCCGACGCAGCGAGTACGGCAATGGAGCCTTTTGGTAGCGCTTTCGCGAGCTTCGCTCTCCTACCATAGTATTCTTGTGCCGTAATTCCTGGCGTGACTGCACCATCGGTCAGTTCCCCTCGAGGATTGAAGGAAGCAATGGGTCGTACTTTCCCCAGGCGCCAGCAGGTGCGGATGCGTCTCGTGTAGCGGCTGCCCGAAGCGCAACTCGGCCGCCGAAACACTGATGGGCCTTTTCAATGACGCTCGTCGCCACGTAGACCGCACCACCGGCCGCAATATTCGAAAAGAACAGTTCATGTTAAGAAAAGCAACGAAGAATGAAGCTCGGAGGCTCCAGTCAATGTGTGGTTAGATTATCTAGATCGATCATGTCACTATCGATAGCGCGAATGGTCGCAATGTCTCACCGTAAAGCTCCGTAACATCACGAAGACCCCTCTGTCTCTGTTGAGACTGAATAGTCTGCTCTTGCTCAAGAATCACAGGTGTATACTGCGCATCCTTATCAACCACAAATGCTGTGTTTGAAGGCTACAGGCTCGATGCCACAGTAATAGCGACAGCGCCCCGTAGCACCTGCGGACCCCCGTAGCATTGCAGCTGCCTACAACCTACGCCTGATGTCTGCCTGGCCAATACGTATGTATGCTCGCCCTTCCACACGCCTTCCGGTACTCCCTTGTCATACCGCTACAACATCACTCAACAACATTTTGCGCAGAATGGCGTCCTCGACCGCCCACCCAAGCGTGGTCCCGCAAGTAGACCTCGAGAGCTTCCAAGAGCACTTGAACAACTCGACACGGATCCTCGCCCTTCTAGGCGCAGGTCTCTCCGCATCCTCAGGCCTTCCCACGTTCAGAGGAGCAGGCGGACTATGGAGAACACACGAAGCGCAGGATCTCGCCACACCAGAGGCCTTCTCCGCGAACCCAGGGCTCGTCTGGCAGTTCTACAGCTACCGACGGCATATGGCCCTCCAGGCGAAACCGAATCCCGCACACTATGCCCTCGCCGAGCTGGCCAGGATCAAGAAAGGCTTCCTTGCCCTGTCGCAGAACGTAGACGGTACACGCAACCCCCGCCTCTGCCCCGCAATGCATGCTGACACGGTCGCGCAACAGGCCTCTCCCCACGCGCAAACCACCCCGAAGCGTCCCTGAAGCTCCTCCACGGCTCTCTCTTCGACGTCAAGTGCTCGGATTTCTTCTGCAACTACCTCGAGAAGAACAACTACACCGATCCCATCGTGCCCGCGCTCGCGCTCCCCACCTCCGGCGAAGACCCCACCACCACGTCCGCCGTTGCCTCCCGCGAACTCGACATCTCGGACGAGAACGTGGAGATACCCGAACTCTCCTACAAAGACCTCCCCAAATGCCCCAAATGCAAGCGCGGCCTGCTGCGGCCCGGCGTGGTGTGGTTCGGCGAGCAGCTGCCCTCGAAGGTACTGGAGGATATCGACAACTGGATGCGCGAGGCTCGAAAGATTGACTTGATCATGGTAATCGGGACGAGCGCGAAGGTGTACCCGGCCGCCGGGTACGTCGATGCGGCACGGGCGAAAGGTGCGCGCGTTGCTGTTATCAACATGGATCCGAACGATGTGACCGCGGGCGGTCTGCGTACGGGAGACTGGTTCTTCCAGGGCGATGCGGCGCAGATCTTGCCCGAGATTCTGAAGAGTGTCATCGGCGAGGTGCAGGAGAGGCCTGATGCTGCTGCTGAGGCGGAGAACGCTGTTACGGAAGGATAACAATGAGGGAAGATGACTTGTGAACACTGATATTGATTGGGTCGGGTCGTTGGAATGGTGGCACTGCTGTACGGTTTAATAAACGACTCAGGAGCGTTGGTGTCGCATAGTGACTTGATTATTAGCGTTGATATTGGACCAACGGGCGACACACGCTTTGTATGGCAGAAGCAGTTAATGTACGACCTTCACACCATTTTCCTGAACGTAAATACCTACGAAGCGGCTTCCCACGGGGTAGAGACGACTATACCATCCTAATCACGCGGGCACTGAAAAGTTTCCCCTTCCGCTCCCCCCTCCTTTTACGCTCTTCCCCATCCAAGTCTTTACATCGTTCTCGCATCTTCCTGTACACAAATTATCTTCAAGATATGTAGAGCGGCGCAATTCAAAGATACCATCTTTTCACACCCTGAACTACACCACAGAGATATTGGAACAAGTGCTTCAAGTGCAAACAACATGCAGTTTGATATCGGAGGCAACTAGAAAGCTAGAAGACATTCACTCATCAATATTCATTCGCCTACCCCAGGAATGAGTTCAATGACTCAATTTACCCTTGTACGTATCGCTTTCATCCATAACTCTGAAGAATCATCCACAATTCAAACCAATTCGCTTCATAATATCAAGAGTTGCCGAAGCTGAGCGAGCGACCGTGGAAAAGAAAGCGGCGGAATATATACACTCAACGGCGGATGACGAACCGAACGAGCGCGAAAAGTAAAGAGGTTTTCCTGTCCAGTACGCCTTGGCCGGTATCTATGCAATTCGTACAGTCAATCTCGATCGTCATCATGCGCGCTGCTCTTTTGGCAACCGCTGGAGCGCTGCCTCAACGTCCTTGTGATCGACGACAACGCCGCTTTCGGAACAACGAGCCTTTGCACGCAGCTCCGAGCAAAGGTTGTCGATATCAATAGTGCCGTCTTTGAAATCAGAGCGACTAGACAACTTGTCCCTACTACAGGTTATTAATGTTCTGGTGAGCAGATGATGCG
Organism: Pleoardoris graminearum; assembly: GCA_030770415.1. Lineage (NCBI taxonomy): Eukaryota > Fungi > Ascomycota > Dothideomycetes > Pleosporales > Didymosphaeriaceae > Pleoardoris > Pleoardoris graminearum. Next base: position 17,873 of record JASEKS010000506.1, on the reverse strand, counting down.
GAAATACTGACCAGATCTTATGGCAGTTGAGCAGTTGTGAGGGGTCCTCTCCTGGCACAACCTCATCCTCTCCGTCTTGTATGCGCTCAATCTCCTCAAGCGGATTGGGCTTCTGCACCGCTGGAGTATCTCCAAAATGGAAGGGGCTGCCATAATCGGCAAGTGGGAATGCATCGTTGAAAAAGCCGTTGGTGAAGTCTCCGTCGCCGACGATGGCATTTTGCGACTCGCGATAGTCTCCAAACAGAGTGGGATCGAAGTTGCCGCCGTTTTGATTCGCGAAGAAATCGAAGCCGGTGGGCTCAGGCGCAGGGGTCTTTGTTGCACCTGCAGGCGATCTCGCGTCAGATTGTGATTTGGCGCGGGGGATAGGATTGCGAGGGTTGCCGCAGGCCATATTGAGTTTCTCGCAGAAGGTGATCTCACCTTCCGAATTCCCATGACACACATATCCATCAGTGATAGTATCCAAATTCTTCGGTGAATTGTGGCTCGGCTCGGGCGACGTATCGCAAGATGAATTCTGTCCGACCATTGAATTCGATGACGCAGAAGGTGAGTCTGAATGAGTGGAGGAGCCGCTGTTGAACTGGAACACGCGTGATTGTGGATTGGACACGTCGGTAGCATTAGAGCCGTTGTTAAACCCAAAGAAGCCATTGATGCTTCCAGAACGGGAGTCGTTTGTAGTAGGGCTGGCACCAGCCTTGTCTGGAGTAGTAACGTTTCCATTCTGGCCCTTCGGGCTCACACTACGTCCCGTGCTGTTTTGGCGAGCACCAGTAGCCGAGGAAACCGAAGAGCTCTTGTTCTTGGACAGAGGACCATTATCGAGAATGTGAGCTCCTGGAAGTCCACCAAAGCGCGGAAACTCAAATTGGAAGCTATTGTTCATGGAACCACCATTGTTCAGCAACGAGCTGAAGCCCCCAACCAGAGGTGGCGAGCGGCTGCTGAGACCGCTGCTGTTGAGTGACAGACGCTTCCTATACTCGCGTAGCTCCATCTGCAAACGCTGGACCTGGGCGCGGAGAAGACCGTTCTCATGGTTCGCAGAATCGGAAGCCTTCTCGAGCTCAGCAACCTTGGTCTCAAGATCTTTCAGGTGCTTCTCCTTCCGCTCCCTGAAAGCTCGCTGTGCTGCGCGATTTTGTGCTTTGCGTTTCTACCCAAATCGTTAGTACACATTGTCGCTCACATGCAGAACAAACATACGGTTGTTGGCTCCGATGTCAGTGGCTTCCTGCCAGGCTTCTTCGCCTGCTTATCCTCTCCTTCTCTGCGCTTGCCGCCGCCATCAGGATCTTCGGCGTCGTCGCCCGGGTTCTTGCGCTTCTCTGCCGACTCTCCCTGTTTGTTGGGACTGCCTCCAGGAAGCGCGCCGATCATGAGATCGCCATTGTCGGCATTGTCGAAATCAAAGTTGGTATCGCCGTCAAGGTAGTCTGCAAACGGACTCTCTTCCACACTACCGATGTTGTTGAAAGCTGACGCCGGCGTGCTCTGTTGCGGAGAAGTGAAGAAATTCTGGTCCAGGTTGTCGACTGGGAAATCGAACTGCTGACTGTTCGTAAGCCCGTTCATGGTCTGCTTGGAGTCTAAGCCCGTCGCAAACATGTCGTTGGAGTTTGGATTATTCGAGGCAAGCGCGGCCAGGAGCAGGTCTTGCTGATTGGGGTCGAGATAGAACTGTCCCGCGTTCTGGAAGTCGTTCCTCGTGGGTTCGGCCATGGCGGTTCTCGAAGCGGGGTCCAAGATCAAAGACAAGGCAAGGTCGGTAGAGTTCGGTCGGTGAAGACACACGACGAGAGGCTTGTCGACGGCTGCCTTGTGAACTATTTTAGGCGCCGTGTCTGCGGTGAACGTGCGGGGGTTGGCAAAGGCCTGGACGTGGGGATTAGCAAGTCGCAATAGGACTTCCTGCCGCTTACTTTGCCACCAGACGGAGCTCCTCGAAGGATGGGGCAGGGGTTGAGTGTCGCAGTGGTTATGACGCGATGCGCGACGTGACAGCAAGAGCGAGGCGCAATCGGACCAAAGCGGAGGGCGGGTGGTCTGGGACGGTGTAGGGCTGAGCGTACCTGTTGCGGTGTGCAAGCGAGACGGCGCACGCGGAGCGGACGGTCTCGACTGCTCTCTGACGTAGGACCCAAGAGCGTCACGCTATAAAGGTTGTAGGAGACGAGGTCTAGGGTGAGCGCAGAATGCCCATAGACGGTGAGGTAGCCGGACGAACTAACAGGTGACCCGGTGCCGATAAGGGCAGGTCGGGGCGCGAGCGGACAGCAAAAGCAGCAACAGCGGCAGGGCGAAGCGTGAGGATGGTGATTGGATGCTTCTGAAGCCGATCGACAGCTTGTGAGGGGCGAACGAGCGCAGAAGAGGGCAAAGTGCAGCCATGACTCTTTCTCTGCATGGCTTATCAATCAACTGGTTAAAGCGGCGAATGCCCGAAAAGGGCATGGTGGGGTAAGACGCGATCGGAGAGAAGGGCGTAGAAAACGTAAGTTTGAAGACTAGGTACTGCCCAGCGTCATCTCATTGATGGTGGCGAGCGCAGCAGTCGTAGGACAATGCCGCTCAACGGCGGGCGGCGGGATGGCGGAAGAGGAGCCGCATGGTCAGCCTCAAGGTGAGATGCGCAATCGAGCCGTAACACCAGTGAGGACAGGAAAAAGTATGGCATTTCCCGATGACATGGAATTTGTACCTAGAGAGGTGTGGAAACGGGATCAGATTCGGGCAGACAATGTACCGTGGTAGGATTATATAATATTTGTAGTCAATTGCAAACTAGACAATGGCTTAGGTTGACGAAACATCCAACGCTGGACTCGAGGACCCGGTGCAGGACGGTTTGACGCTAAGGTACCACGTGATCGGCGCGAATCACACCTGCCTTGGCGCCTCCGCGCGGTCGTCATTGCTTGCCGAACCTCCACCAACTCCACAGCGCGCAACACACAACCTCGCTACTCCTCGTCCTGCCTCGGCGCAACAGTCACTCGTCATGGCGCAAGATCTCCAGAAACTCAAGAACGACATTTGGTACGCGAAGCAAGCCTTCGAGAAGCAGGAGGCAAGCTTCAACGAATGGGCCGCACAGGTGGGTAGCAAGTTGTTTTTCTTCGCGATACAATATCTCTCCCCTCACTATCTTGCACGTGCTGACAACACTGCAGTATGACCAGATCCAGGCGATTCTTGAAGCCGATCCCAACAACGAAACGGGTCTCACGATGATCGCAGAAGTCCAAGAGCAAGTGGCGCAGGAGGAAGCAAAGCTCGCGCCCCTTCGTGAACACCTCCAGGCCCTCGAGGCTCAGCTGCCCAAGGGTAACGGTGCTCCCGAGCGCAAGTTCGATCCCGAGCAGCACCCGGTACTCAAGAAGACCCTGGAGAAGGCTGAACCAGTGAAGACCGTCGTGTTCAACACGGGCGACATAGTTGAGGTTCGCTACAGGGATGGCGGTTGGTACAAGGCTAAGATCGTGACCATTCTCGGTTCTGTTTCTGCCCCCAAGTACAAGATCAAGTACGTTGAGTATGACGAGGACGATACAGTCGACCGCGATGCCATTCGCCCGCTCCAGAACAAACGAAAGAGGGACTCAGAGCCTGCGCCTGCCCTTGCACCTGCGGTACCCGCTCCCGTCACCTCCACTCCGCATGTGATTTCCGGACCCGCCAGCGTCAACCCCAAGGCGCGAGCTGCGAAGCAAGATACCCCGAGTGACAGCACCGAGCCCAAGAAGCGCAAGGTTCCCAACACTAAGCGACTCGAGAAGACAGTAGCCAGCTGGAAGAATTGGAACAGCAAGGGTGTCGGCAAAAAGATCGCGCAGAAGGACTCCATGTTTCGCACTGGAACCAACGTGAATAGCAGAGGTAAGCTGCCTTGAAATGAACCGCATACGAATAAGTGCTGACATCAAACAGTCGGGTTCACGGGATCTGGCGGCGGCATGACCGAGATCAACAAGCGAGTCCGCTACGACAACAAAGCTGCAGAGAAAGCCGACAAAGAGCGCGATTGAAGCCTCCGGTTGCAAGCATTCCTGTCACTGAGGCTGTCAGTATCAGTGACACTATGAGAACACATACTGATTGTCTTCTCAAGATTTTGCTTAGGTCGATCCTTGCGGCAACGGAATCCCTTTGAACTTGTCATCACGAAATCTGCACCTTGGCGTTACAGAATTGCATCGGTATGGCCATCATACTCAAACTCTACTCAAGGGCTGTCACCACTAAGCATGTGCTTCCGCAACAGGAACGGCGCACTATACCCAATGTTTTTGCACACATTGTGCTTCTCATCAGCATACAACTGAGGTAAGGCTACTTTGCTTGATCTGTTTTTTGTGGGCGTTCTACACTTGTGGAGGATGCATTCGAAGCGGAATAGGGCGGGTCAGTACCTATATGTATCTCGGTACAGCTACACGACGTAGCCACAGCCCACTGATTGAGTTTATGAATCATTACATATCTGGCTCATCTTTTGACTTTGTGAACATACGTGCCACAATAATGTGGGTTCTTAACCACTCTCTCGGGTATATACCTGTGTTTAAGGGCCATCCACAGGTAGCGTTTGAGTTGTAGTGGCAGGCGACTGATAGTTAGAGCCCTAAAGCTATTCCGAGTACCTCCCCGTAAATATCCTCGGACAAATCTGTTGCTGCACATGTGTAAAAACCGACTGCAGGTGCCCAGGCGCGGGTACAGGTGCGGGCGGGCTCAACGGGTAGCACCGCTCCGGAGTAACGTGCGTCATCTTGGGTGATCGTACGGAGCAACGTCGCCATCATGCCCCGTTAGTATGCAATACTGAACGTCTGACGTCCATTCTAACAGCTCGACTAAACACTAAACGGAAAATACCCCACCTGCTCTAATCGTTGATGGTATAAGGCAATCAAGTCCTCGTTCGTGCAGGGTGTTGATTAGGATATACTAGACCAATTAGGAAGAGTATCCCACCTTCGCGAAGAATATGGCATAAGAAGCTGTAAGCCAAACAACACCTGCACTTCTCTAACCGTATTTCGGCACTGTCCTAATAGTTCTCGCACAAGTGAATCCTCGTGCACTCAAATTTGCAATCTTTTCGCTTTTCCGGTGGTATTCGATCCCACGTACGATCGCCCTACCACTTCTGCAACCCTATCGCCCGATGTCGCTTTTATTAGCTTCGTGACACTAACACTTTTTCCAGAAGTGCGAAACATGACATCGAACAACGCCCTCGACCACCTGATCCTCTTCCTACCCGCCGACTCGGCGACAAACCTCCCAAAGATCCCGGATTCCATTGCCGAAAACTTCACTCTCACGCCGGGCGGCACGCACGCGGATGGATTGACGTCGAACACGCTTGTTCTCCTGGCGGACGGCTGTTACATCGAGCTCATCACTTTCGTGCCTTCTGTTCCGCCCTCTAGCGTGAATTCCCACTGGTAGGGGTATTTCGAAAAGAACCCCGGTTGGGCGGATTGGTGTCTTACCAACGAACTTTCCCCGGAGGAGAATTATGAAAGGGTGAAAGAGAGTTACCAGGAGCCGAGGCATGGAGGAAGGAAGAGGGCGGATGGGGTGGATGTTAAGTGGGCGGTTACGTTTCCGAGGGGTGAGCACGGCGGGCAAGCCAATAGGGGACGCGTGCCGTTCTTTTGCCATGATGTTACGGAGAGGAGCGTAAGGGTGCCGCTTACCCGGGAGAAGAGTACGCATCCTAGTGGAGTTCTGGGTGTGTTGTCGCTCACGGTCATTGTGAGGGACGACGGTGCCCTTGCAACTGCTAAAGGAACGTACAATGCACTGTTCGGCGATCCCAAGGATGTACAAGACGGCGCTGTGAAGTACGAAGCCGGGAGGGTGGTGGAAGTTCCGGAGCTGAAGAGCATAGGCGGGACGCAGATCAAGTTAAGGGTGGCGCAGCATGATGAAGAGAGGGAGAAAGTAAAAGAGAGGGAGTTCTGGTATGGGGATGTGGTGTTGGCGGCGAAGGCGGGCGAGGGCAAGGAGAAAGGCAAGAAAGAGAGGACCGATGGCAGCGGGGAGGGGTTGAGAGGCATGTGGGTGGAGTATATTTGATGTGGCAGAACTGCATTTACGCTCTATGCTAATACAATACCGGGCTGTGGATTCCTATCGAGGCGCCTTGATCGAGAGGATCTTGAGGGGTACCGCGGTGGCGTAGAACAACAAAGTTTGCTCGCGCATCGGCTTAGGGTGGAAATCAATCTCTTCTATGTTAAACCTGCTGCTTACTTCATAGAATTATTAGCGCGGCCTTGTGAGATATGCTTAGCATGACTCACAGCAGGCCTCCCGGAACGTCTCAAAAGTCTCGAGATTGCGCACCGCACCCGAAATCACCACTTGCAAACTCGGCCGCATGTCAAAGAGCGATCGCAAGGTGGTTACAAGGGCAGCTATCGCGGTCTTGTCGTACGTCTGCCCAGTGTCAGTTCTCACTCCCCAGGCATTGGGCGAGGGGTACTCATACAATGTCAGCGCCCATAACAACATCATACTGCCAGGTCCCGCAATTTTCTTCCACCAAGCTTCCCTCCGGATTGCCTCCCCATCTGAGAACACCCGCCCGTACTTTGTGTCCACCATCCAATTTGTTAAGCTGAATGTTTTCCCTTAGCGCCTGCACAACACCTTCATCCCCATCTGTCGCCGTGACGTGTCTTGCTTCCAGGTGCTTGGCTACCAATATAGCGAGGAATCCAGTACCAGCGCCCAGCTCCAGAACAGACTTTCCTTTTATTAGGCTGCGGCCAGATGGAGTGAGGAGGTAGGAGCCGAGATGAAGGGCAGCTTCCCAGGTGCGGAAGCCGGTGGTGAGGGAGCCGGAGATGAGGTGGCGGCGTTCGAGGAGCGTTATAGTAGGTTCTTCTTCTTCATCTAAGTAGGCGGTGGAGTTTGGTGACAGGCATGTAAATGTTACGTATGACTTTTGCCGCACGGCTGTGGTTTCTGCGGGAAGAGAGGATGCCATGAGGGTGGAGAGGTGGGACATGAGGGCGTCGGATATCTCCTAGCAAATTGAACGATGTTAGAAAATGTTACGAGTGAGATGGATAGATGCGATGTCAGCCTTGAATGAGAAGGCGGAGGATGGGAATGGTGTGTACATCTTCCTCGGGGTCTTCAATGACTTTTTCGATTCTGGCTAGAAGTGGCTTGAGCACTCGCAGCTGGTAGCGTTCGGATGGTAGGGTTGTGCTCTTTGTGGCATCAAACAGGTTGGAATACAGCCACGCTTGCACGGTGGGATCACGTAGGAGCGGGTTTGGTGGCCAGGCGAGGAAGTCTGGCTCGAAGAGCTGCAGATACTGTCTGCGGAAGAGGCGTAGCTGAGGATCCATGGCCAAGTGGAACCACACTATTAATAGATATATCCCTGATGAGGATGAGCATAGAACTTGTAAGTGTCAATCTGAATGCTGCGACTATTGTTTACATTACATGTGATCGGTCGCGCATACCAAAGGGTTTTCTAATGTGCCCGATCTTGTAACGGGTCGATATAAGAATCTATGAGCGGCGGTGCCAATCTGGAAACGGGCAGATGTATCTAGAATACGTGATGAGACTTTGGGGTATTGGTGACGAAGCTGCCGGGGTCCCGTAAAATAGTCTAACCATGTTTGCGCTAGTTCGCGCATGCGGGTTACGACCACACCCCAAATGAGAGGGCGCAACGCTCCCTCACCGTTGACGTTCGCGGCTGAAGAAAACGGAAGTTCTATTGCTAAATACTTTGCCTGACTCAAAAGCAGCATCGGAAAACTATCTGTCGAATTTAAGACTCAGTCGAAGGAGAATCGTGCGAAACGCGGGTGGTGGAGCGGACGAAGTAAGCGAACAATTGCTGGAAAAGCTTCTTGACGAGGCGCATTCCAGTGTATCGAGAAATAAGGCTTGAACAGGCTGGTGGATAATATCGATGTAAGTTATGGCCCATATGCGAGTCTCGCTGATGCGCTTTAGGTTTATATCTTAGTAATTATTGTTTCTAGAGGTAAGATCCTAATTACCTAATAAGTCGCGCGCTAAATCCTAATAATTATATAAAACTTTTTATACCTTAATATAAATTTTAAAAGAAAGACTAAAATTATAAATAAAAATAGCTAGAAGTAAGGAAAATATATAATAGTAAAAAAATACGTAGTATATATATTTAAAAAAGTTTTTTAAATTACTAAATTTAGTCTATAAATAGCTATAGTAATAATTAAAAAAAAAATTAAAAATAATAAATAAAATAATTTTATTTTATAAAGTATAAATTTATAAATAAAAAAAAGCCTATAGAGTAGCGTTAGCAAAAAAAAAATTAAATAAAATATTATAAAAATAAAAATCTAACGTAATAGGCTTATAAAGTAGTTAAAAATTAATTAAAATTTTAAATTATTAGTATTTTAAAGGCGTTATTAAGTTATAATATTAATTAAAGTAGTTAAGGGCGCCGGTAGTTTCAGCTCTAAATAAAGCTTAGATCTAGCAACTTCGGCTGCCGAATAAAGGATCTGCGAATATTGCAGTCCTTCTGCCAAAAAGGAGGCCGCAAGACACAGCCTCGTCCGTGTGCGTGCCATGAAGCGGATGAAGAGACTGGGGAAACAACTATCCTATTCTGGCTATTGTCGAACGTTGCGGATGAAGGCAAGGAATCATGGAAGCAATTTTGCTTTTGGATTGCCGATGAAGTGTAAATAGCGCTCTATGTACATCCGCCTTCACCTTCACTGTTATTCGAAGCCGTGTGGACACTCGAACCTCCTAACCTTTTACAGCACTTTGTAATACCTTTGTCTGGTTTAATATTTTATAAATTGTATTAATTTATTATATAATAGGAATATAGAATAAAAATTACTAATAGTATTAGTAATAATAGAAATAGATTGCTCTCTGGACAAGATCACGTGAAGACGCGTTTGCACAGGTGCGCAGGTGCCCCTATATCGATAAGAGGGCACCATAATTTTGGCTCTCTCTCACTCAATCCACAACAGCAGCAACAATGCCACCAAAGAAGACTCTTGCCGAGCTGCGCAGTCTGATCGCGCAATTTGACGCAGCGGTGGCCCGGAGGCCCACCCTTCTCCAAGAGCGCCCTGCAATGGTGCGCCATGCCGAAAATGTCAGGGCGAAGATCCTGGCCTACGAAGGTGACTCAAACTCAGGCATGTCGCAGTATCATAGCATATGCTGACTTCTCATAGCCGAAGAGGCCCTCGCGGCCAAAAATGCCGAAGAGGAGGCCGAGGCCGCGCGGTTGCGTGCCAAAAAAGATGAAGAGCAGAGATTGAAGATTGCCGAAGATTTGCGTGCCATACATCGCGGCATACCTGTCGCACCTGTCGAGCCGAAGATGGAGCAGGTGCCGAAGAAGATCGATTACCCGAAGGGGGCTGATGTGCCGTAGAAATCCAATGTGCCGAAGAAGTCGGTGGAGGAGCAGAAGGAGGATGAGGAGATAGAGGATATTTTTGCCGAGTATTCCATGAAGTAAGGTGGCATGTTGCACGCCCCACAGAACGTGCTGCGCAGCGTAGACTATGACACCACCACGCTATTCTCATTTAGATAGCCACCATGAATCGATTGTGTTCTCTTCCACCCTCTCTCTCTTTGCTATATCCATGGTACTTCAATTCCACTAAAAACTTAGACTACAAATAAGCGTGAAATTTGGAGGCATACAATGACGAGACTGCAGATCCGCGGCGTCATCGGTCACGTGTACCCTCGCACCCCGGCGTCCCTTTGGGGCACGACATCTCGACAACCCGTTTCAGAGAATAACCCAATACTAACGCGTCGCCAGATCAACGATAAGGCGGTGCGTCATAGGAAGCACCAATGAGTAGTCAATGTGAACACCAATCTTGTTACCAGTATACTGTCCGGCTAATCCATTAAATAGTGTTAAGTTTATACCCTATAAATTGTAATTTGGCGAGGCACGATTAAGCACTTCATCTTTTCCGTGACGATGAGACCTGTTCTGGAACAACGAGATCAACATAATGGGGGCCATGCCAGACCTGGCTCCATTTGTGCTGGTTATCGCATGATCTGTCCAGGTCGGTAACGACGATAAAATAGAACCTCAGAACTGGCTCACGAGATGTTACCTTGAGGTTGCGATCAGAATCTGACTGTACCAAAACTATTACTTCAGTTCCCAGTGAACGTAAGAATTGCAAAAGGCAATCCAATAAGATTGGCTATCACGAATACGATATTGCTACCGTCAGACAGTTGCTGGGATTCGTGCCCTACATAGATCCTACTGGCTAAATGGTCCATAGGGCTGAGGATTACCCACCTGCGCTGTTGCTTATATTCCGGGGGGTTGCCTCCTGCAGTACCCTGTTCGAACTACACCAATGAACTCATACGAACGGAGCTCAGCAACTCTTGCAGACCAATCCAACCATAATATGTTTATGCGCGGTGTGCTCTTCATTCTACTTCGCAATATGTTCTCCTGCAGCTTACTCATCGACATTCGCCTAGTCATTGATCGGTCTGTGCATCTGAATCTCACCACAAAGATTAGTCAAGGGCGGAGTTACGCCCGGTCCTTAACGAAGGCAAGCGGATCAACTTCATAATAATGCATACAATAACTCTTCCTTCAAAAAGTTGAAAGATGAACAGGTCGCGAAGCCAGTCGGGAAATCTTTGTAAAGTCAGGTGTGAAGAGCTCTCCGTCCTAGAAAGCACACGTACACAACTAGCCTTCCTAAATAAAGAGAACAAAGGGAACAACAGGTGAGGCTCGTCGCCTAGTAGCAAATCGGTGTGCGAACACCTCAAGGACATGGGTGGGCTAGGAAGGCGTTCACGCCCAGCTTACTGTTCGGGTCCCGCATGAAGTCGGTCAGCCCAAATAGTACTCCGTTCCGTAGCAGGACATCCCCTGGCAAAATCCTCATCCATCGCTGCCTGGGATTGGTGTTAAATTTCATAGACTACGCCTGGGCCATAGTAATGGGTCGCTCAAAGCGAACTTAGTTGCATTAAACAAGGATTTGACGAATGAGCATCGCTTTGTCCTGAAGCCAAAACAGTCCTCCGTCAAACAATGGAAGGCTCTGCCATTGAGCGAGGTCCAGGGGTAATTTCTGCAGGATGGCTGTGACGCGTATATAGAGTTCGACAAGTCTGCGTAGTTTTTACTCCAACAGCAATTGTTTCCGCTGGCTCAAATTCCCGTTCTCGTTCTGTAACAGACCATCTCTCTACATACGCGTGCAAGATATCAAAGATGTATAGCTTCGTACTCCTTACTTTAGCTGGGCTAGCTTCACCAACCTTCGCTGCGTACCAGAAGGTCTGGGATTACAACGCGTCGAATTTCTGGGACAACTTCAACTTCATTGATGTAAGTTCTCTGAACGAAATTATCGTTTTTAGTTCACACATGCATTCCTTGTACATTTTCCATACTAATACGTCGATATTGTAGGTTGACGACTCCCACTTCACACAGGGTTTCGCTCAATATGTTGGCATTGATGAAGCTCTTTCGTCTGGTTTAGCAAGGATCAACAATGGCAAGGTACACCTTGGTGTAGACTCGACGAACGCCTATAGCACCTCTAGCACAGGACGCAAGAGCCTAAGACTCCAAAGCTGGGGTTACTTCGACAACGGTCTATTAGTTGTCGATTTCGCCCATGTCCCTGTTGCTGGATGTGGAATGTGGCCTGCATTGTGAGTACCTTCCTGCCCTTTTTTGCTTTATGGACCTTGCACTTCTTTGTATAAAAGAGCCTCTAGAAGCCACAATGCAACTACGCCAAGCTTCCTTCACTTTAGGCGAACATGCTCTGACGGATAGACTAGCTGGGTCTATCAAGGCGAAACGTCTACTACCTATTCTGAGATAGATATTTTTGAGAACGTCAACGTGCACACAGCCAACACTCATTCCTTCTACACATCCGAACAGTGTACTATCAACGTTCAAAAAGGAAACCTGGTGCCGGAGAAGTCGACTAACTGTCACTGGGTACAGAACGGCCCATCCTCGCAAGGCTGCAGTTTCAACGCGGAAGAAGGGACTTTCAACCAGCCTTTCAACGACCAGTACAAGGTCATTGCGCTGCAGGTAGAATCTGAGCGCATTCGGATCTGGCATTTTAAGAAGAACGAGGTTCCTTCGGACTTGAACTCTGCGAACCCGAATCCCGATGCCTGGACGAAGGCGCCTACTGTGCATATCACGCCCAAGAGCTGCGACTTCCACAAGGCTTTCAGGATGTTTCACATTGTATGTCAATATCCCTGTTTGCTTCTGAACGACTCCGCGTCCATTCAACCCACTGCTTCTTCAATACATACACTAATGCTTTCTAGATCATCAACACTAGCTTTTGCGGAAGTTGGGCCGGCGATGACTTTGTGAACACGAACTACGCCGGGCAATGTAAGCTGCAGACGGGTTCGAATGACTGCAAATCTTGGGTCGCTCAGAATCCATCGGATTTCGTCAACACCTACTGGGAGATAAACTCTATCAAGCTGTATCAGCGAGCGTAGATATCTATGTTGTCACAACATGGGTTGTCAAGAATGACAACATGACAACAGCTTCGTGGTCCTCAAACGGGCTTAGCGTTATCGCGCTTACTTCGCAGCTTCGTCTGAGAGCCGATTGGACGGGACTGATGAAAGTGGCGTCGACCTCAACGACCGGAGATGTTATCCGGAAGTCACCATCGCTCTCTTATTATAGATGGAATTCTCATCATGTGCGAATACATGTTGTTTTTCTGAAATAGCCAATGCCTACACTTGGATTGCATGTAGGCACTAAGCTATAAATAGCTAGATTAGTCGCCCGGCGACTACCGTATCTCTCTGAAACAGAGCTACCGACGGAAAGTGACTGCACACCACCTGCGAGGATGTGGCACAAGCTGAAAGCGGGGTTTGGTGTAGCTCCTCTCGCAACGACCCAGCGTTTCCTCCCCTTGCAAGTATACAGCTACATCTAGTGGGCCAAGGGACTGTGCGCTTTCGGCATTCGCGTTGCTTATCCTGAATAACACGGGGCAGTCAGATCTATTTTTTCGTCTTGCGTACGTACCGCGGTCTCGTTAGAGCCCCATCTGAAGAGGCCATAAATCGGTCAAGCGATCCACGTTGACCGCTCCCAACAGCAAATCTCCCTAAACATGACTTATTCGATTCTACCAGAGCGCCTACAGTCCGTCTTTTCGATCATTGAGCTTAACTTCAAATTGCCGTTCACCACACGCGGCCCTCCAGAATGCGTGGAAGAAACATTTACGGTCTGCCTAAAGAGGCTTGAGAAGGAGGAGAATTTTCGGTGGATAATGTGGGGTGATGACATCGAGACACCGACTAAAGTATGCATCATGATAGGTCAGTACATGATTCAAGATTTCGTTGAAGGTAGGCTGACATGCTAAAATTTGTAGGCTGGAAGCAGTCTTCTCCTAAGAGAGATGCGATTGCACAAGCGGCGATGTCGAAACTGAAGGCGAGAGGAATGCCTACAGCCATTGGATCACTGTCTCCGTTCCTTTCATCGTCACCGAGCATCCAGCATGCGCAGGGCCTTGACCGCAATGAGCCGTTTTGCAACGAGCGTTTCCCATTCTCTGAGCGACACTGCGACATTTTCGTCCTTCAAGCTCCCTCGGATGGTTCTCTGGACGAGTCCGTTATTACCGAAATGACAACTTTGAGACGCAACTGTAATTCGCTTCTTCCCGACATTATCTGCCGTAGGGACCGGCCCTATGGAGACATAAACCATGCAGCTTTGGGTGTGGATGAGTGTGATGAGATCCTTGACCCCGATATCGGATCAAGTGTACGTGCTTTTGTGTTTCTCGTCTACTGGAAAAACCCCGAGGCCATGGAGCGTTTCAAGAATCCTGAGTATGAGAGCATGCAGAAGTATGGATCCAAAACAATAAATGATTGGTGGAATCAAGAAGTTTTGGAGCGTTTTGCGATGATTGAGGATGCAGGTGCAAGGGTGAGACATGGGACTTTTAACATGAGAGATTTTTATGCTGATTTACCATTGGTTTGGCCGGACATTGAAATATGGAGAGAGCATGAAGAACGAAGGAAGGTGGACGAGGGCTGCTGTGGAAGCTGCTGTACTATGTAGATAGTCGTGGAACACGCCAAAAACCATCAACCCCGTTGTTCAAAGAGCACCCCAAGAAATAGGTTCAACGGCTTCCATGCACGCACCGCTAATATACATGTGAATATGCCATGTGGCTATGCCTCTTGATTACCAGTTCAAGGCTCCTTTAGCGGCATAGCAAATCCCCTCGACCAATCCTGGTCACCAAAAAACATGGCGAGCGCGAAAAATGCCACGTTGTCCGGATTGATAATCCCTAACACGCCATTGTGAGCAAGATTCCTGCACAGATCGTAGCCGTAAGATTTCTCAGGAACGTCTTTGTCTTCGTATCTGTTGGTCTGGTAGTTGTAGACGCTCTCCCTGACCATGAGAGGGCTTCCTTTCTTATCCACAGCTGGTTGATCGTCATCTATACAATTTGGTTAGCATTATAGGGCGCAACGAAACAGACGTGGAGTTATCGTACTGCCGGTGATGAGATGATGCAGCTCATGCAGCCAAGTGACGGGCATTATTTCACCGCCATCCCTTTTGATGTCCTCAAGTTTCGTCAAGCTCCCCATTTCAAGCATCTTTATTATCGTATCTCGATCTCCAAGCTTCTTTCCGTACCGCGTACTTGTTGGCTTAATACCATTGCGCAAATCTTGGAGGGTTATGGTTTTGTGAACGTTTGTATCCAAGCCCTGTAAAAGGTTTTAATATTTCTGATCCATACCAACTGTGGACTTGATAGCGTTTTCCTTACATCTTTGCAGAAGAATATAGCATTTTGACCGCGCACTGTAACCGCCAGGTGATTTGGATCGTTGCAGATGGGCTTGTCTTCAGGATCCTTCGGCGGTGGATCTTCCCTATATTGTCTATCTTGGGGCATGTTCGGCGAATACCAGATACCCCCAACGTCCGTGCATTGTGGATCTAGAAAACATGAGTGATTCTTCTCCTTAGGAATATATCCGAAACCGCTTACGTGTCTCTTCAATGTTCCGACCTTGCGCATCGCCAGGGTCCGCTGTCCCTATCTTTATGAATTGATAATGTGCATCGGTGCACACCAGCAATGGGCTATCGTCAATATTCCCGCTACAATATCTATCCACTACGGTGTTGTAGAAATCTAAAGACATATTAGCACATGAATACAACTGAAATAGTCCTCCTCTAGAGTTCACTACTCACTTCTAACCGTGGGATGTCCAGGTTTTTTTTGCCCAGGCTTCAGGGTGCCGGGCGGATCACTACGCACAACGAAAGGGTCGGAGCCGAACAACGAAAGGTATGTATCGCGGACCCGCCTCCACCTCTTCCAATTAGATACTATTGCTTCGGGTGCCTGCGCATTTTCTGGCCTATTAGGCCCATCGCCTTCAGTCCTAGCTGCCTGTGACAGAAGGAAGTCAATCTCATCGCGGGCTGACCGTGCCATTAAGCACATATCTTCGTAGGAGGCCTTCAGATTGTCGAGATCGGCCCCGGTGCATCTTCCTGTCTCTGCGCCTCCGTTTCCGCCGATGAGAGTGAAGGTTGGCTAAATGAACGTGTTGTCAGTCAAGGGTGAATTCAATGTATAAGAAATCAGTGATTTGGAGATACGCTTACGAGCAGCGAGTTCTCAGTGCCATCTGCGGGGGCTGCTTCAGTTCGAAGCACGCCTGCCGTGAGAAAGAGTAGGGCGATTCGTCGAGGATTTGAGAAAAGCATGTTATCAAAGACTGATAAAAGACTGTAAATATTCGCTCAACAGTTGATCAGGAACAGAGAGTTTTGAGTTCGTATTGTATTTCAATGTCAGGAACTTGCACATCTTTATATGATCCTCTCGATTTTTTGGCCTTTTCACTCCTTTGCGGCTCAGTAGCATTCGACGCTGTCTAAGACATGAATGACAAGAATAATTCATCAATATCATAATCGACAGAGCAACTGAACACATGTCGTTTCGTCTTGCATCGGATGAGAAATATCCTAAGGCGTAGTCCTGAGTCTTGGTGTTTCGCCAGTGCCATGAGCCGCAGCGATGCAGATTTCACTGTACATCAAGTCGAACACATGCACAAAAATAACAGATCTGCAAGTCGAAACATGCTGACCGGCGCGTAAAGCTCTTGCGCGTAGAGCCTCGATGCAAGTGGCGCTGCTGGCGGCGACTCTAATTGGCTACTTTCCCGGAAGTTTTGTTTCCCGCTTACCCCAATAAGCTTACACCTGTGCCTTGGTACACTAGTGTACACTTCAGACTTCGAGCCACCTACACAGTTTCGTCGCCGCACCCGATTAAAATTTTTTTTAGTGCTACTTCTATGTCCGAATGGGTACTCGGCTAAGAATTGTTTCAAGTTCTTGGCCACAAGGTATCGTGGCGATCCGCCCTTCGATCGGAATATCTCGGACGTGTTTTCTACACAGATTCAGACAGAGAGTACCTAGGTATTAGAGAGTTACCTGAATGGCAATTGGATATATCCTAGGGTGAATTAGTGTATAGAGTAAGGCTAAAGCGCTTTTTATATACTATACCGTGCGGTAGTATAGTATTTACGGTAATGGTAGGCTATTCTCGAAAATTGCCACCTGGGTATTCAAAGCATCCGAAACGTCTACCCCATAGCCTGTGCCTCGATAGCTCAAGCAGAACATGTTCAGACTAAATTGGTCAATCATCAGCTGATAGCTATATAAGGAAATCAGGCCTTGGATGCCTTGTGGTTGCCGCAGCATCGCCGCTCTCCATTTGTTTCGTTTGGTTTCAATAGGTGAGCCGCGGAGGGCCCACGAACTGGGTTTTCCGTTGTCATCGTAAAATATCTCAACAGATCGCGAACTATATAACCCCTTGATGTCTTCGCCCTAAGGTCGGTTTATGATATTCACCCTGTCCCATATTTTCATTTGGTTACAATCCACATTTTTTTAGAGCTTACCTTTCCAGTCTGTCGGCTAGAACCCCTCACTATGAGGCCTTCGCTTCTCCTTTTGTATACTGGGCTCTCCACTGCGGCAGATGTCCTCGTATGCACTGATGAGTCGTGTTATGCGACTGACCCAAGTCTTCCCCGTCCAACTGCGATAACTGGATCGGACGGAATATCATCCTCTCTTATTCCGTTTGTTTGGACAGATTTGGTCCAGCTCGCCTCTACAACTACCATCGAGACGACGATCACGCAAACTGATAGCAGTGCGTTGCTCATTACTCCTACTGTTAGTGTGATCGTTCAGCCTAAAGGATATTGGTAAGATTTTCTTCGCCCCAATGGTGTTGTGACTGAGAAGTTATAGGTGGCGCAATCAACTACTTGGGCCTCCAGTGACCCCGCCAGGTCCACAACCCGGGAGTACGACTGGAACCCCCATTTTGCTTCCAACTGGCTCTCCTGGAACACCGACGCCTGTTATCTCAACGTCGAGCTCTACCGACTCTAACGGGGTGGTTGTACCAGTGATTGTCACTCCGAACCCAAACCCGCCAAATCCTAGCCCTAATCCGAATCCAAACCCTCCAAATCCTAGCCCTGATCCGAATCCTAGCCCTGATCCGAATCCAACCCCTGATCCGAATCCAACCCCTGATCCGAATCCAAACCCCGATCCGAATCCAAACCCCGATCCGAATCCAAACCCTGATCCGAATCCAAACCCTGATCCGAATCCAAACCCTGATCCGAATCCAAACCCTGATCCGAATCCAAAC
>JASEKS010000505.1:0-24918 GCA_030770415.1 Pleoardoris graminearum | reverse complement strand
GTGGTAGATAGTACTTTGTCTTTTTATTTTTTATTTTTTTTTTCTTTTCTTTTTTTTTTATTTTTTTTTTTTTTTTTTTTTTTTTTTTTTTTTTTTTTTAGTTTTTTTTTTATTTTTTTTTTTTAATTTTTTTTTTTTTTTTTTTTTTTTTTTTTTTTTTTTTTTCCTTTATTAATATAGAGGAGGATTAGGAATATCTAAAAAAATAAAAAGAAGTTTTTCTTTATTTTTCCTTTATTTTTTTTAGATATAATATTTTAAAAAATTTTCTTTTAACCTTCGTGCGATAAAGTAAAAGAATATAATATATAAAAAAAATAAAATATACTAAAGAATAGTTTATATAATAGGAAATATCTAATTAAAAATATAAAAAATATATAAAATATTTTATTAAGTCTTTTATATAGGCTCTAGCCTATTAACTAAAGCTTTAATACTATAAAAGAGAGTATTAAAAAATACTAATTATATAAGAGAATTATTTAGTTTTTCTTTTATAAAAGTATTTATAGGATTATTCTTCTTTACTATATATTATACTTTAGAGATTTTACAGTTCTTATATAATTAGTAAAAAGATATAATATTTATTATAAGTCTTTTTTTATTTATTATACTAAGTTTAATAAAATAATTATATAGAAATTTTAAATCTGTATAAACTACTATAAAAGCTAGTAGGAGGTTAATTATATAAAAAAATTGATTAATAATAGTACTAAAGGTAATAGCTATATTAAAGCCTATAACTATTTTATATAACTTACTAGTAAAGATACTTTACGTAACGTATTTATATTTAATTAAGTTTTCGTAAATAATATTACTATATATAGTAAACTTAGTATCTATATAGTCTTTAACTCTAAAAATAATAAAATATCTAAGTTATAAGCTAAGATCTTAGTTATTTATAAAAAATTTATTTATAAAAATAAAAAGTTTTATTTGTTAAAAATTTAGTAAAATATATAAAACTCCTTTTTTCTACGTTCTTAATCTACTACTTAATTCTCTTATTTAGTATTTTTACTTTTAATATAGTAGATTCTCTTATTTATATAACTATAGAGAGGTTAAATATAATTTTTAATTAATAGATAAAAGTAATATATATACTTTTTATATACTACTTAATATACCGCTGTTAAGCTTCTAGATTAGTTAAATTTATTATATAAAAGCCTTTGCTCTATTCTTTCTAAATTATAGTAATTATCCTATTTTCTTTTAAATTAATTTTTATTTTATTAAACTCTAGAGGTTTATATATAAAAAGAAATAACTTATTCTTTATATAGAACTTTATAGCTTATAGTTTATTTTTTTCTTTATTAAAAAAAGTAGATAAAATAATATTTAAAATATTATCTATCTATATACTTATTTAACTAAAAGTTTTTACTCCTTTTTTTATTATAAATAGGTATAAATTATACGTAGAAGGGAATATCTTTAGTATTTTAGTATAGTAATTATAGTATATTTTAAACTAGTATAAATCTAATTTAGCTATACTATATAAAAATTATATAACTTAGAAGATTATACTAAAAGAAAAAAAAGTAATTTATCTTTTTTAGAAGTTTTATATATAGTATATAAAATAGTAAGTTCTTAAATTATATATAGGTTTAAGTAATATTACGTAATTTATACTTTATATTATATAATTTAAAAAGTGTTATATCTAAAACTAAAATAAGTTTTTAGTTTATTTTCTAAATAGTTAGTAACTGTATAAAAATAAACTATTTATTATTATTAAAGTAGCTAATAAGTATACAGCGGAATTTTTTATATAAAATTATATTTTTATTTTTAACCTCCTATACTATTTTAAGATTAAATATATAACTTATATAAATAGCAGAATTATACGTAATAAGTTTAAAAATACTATTTATAATAAGGAAATTAATTTCTATATAATTAGATATCTTAAATAGGGCTTTAAGTATTATAATAATATTATTCTAGTATAGCTTTATTACTAGTATAAAATTAAGCTTTTTTTTAAAAAATATAAAGACTTTTACTATATAGTTTTTCTATAGGCGATTTTACTTGCTTAGCTTTTTAGGTTTAAGTTATATAATTATATCCTCCTTTTTTATAGCTAAGAGGTTATTATATAAAAGAGATTTACGGTAGTATAGTTTTATATATATTTATTTTATAGTTAGTAGGCTATTTTTTAGGTTTATAATAATATCTAGTCTGTTAATTAACTATAGTATATATAAACCTATTTATTCTTTTTTTTCTCTCTAAATTAGAACCTTTAATTTAATAAAAAAGGATAAAGTCTTTTATAAATCTAGTCTATTATATATATTAATTATATAGCTTAGCGTAAGTTTTATATAATTAGCTTATAAGGCCTTTAAAGCTTTATAAATAGTATTAGCCTATGCGATAATATTTAGTAATAGTAGAAATATTATACTAATTTTTAAATAGGCGCTAAAGATAAAAAGTGTTAGTATAATACTATTTAGGCCTATAATATTATTTAGTGCTTTTATAGCTATTTAAAAAATATTTTTATTACTTATATAATATCTAATTTTATTTTTTAAAATATTAAAAACTTATTATAATAGGCTGTACGCTCTCTTAATCTTGCTAACTATTTAGTAAACTTTTACTAGTATTTAGCAATACTGTACTTCTATAATTTATACGCTATTCTTAAACTTTTTTAAAGTAAAATTAGTGCCTAGATTATATATAATAAAATTTAAAAAATTTTAGTAAGTATTAATTTAGTATTGTATAAAAGCTGTCTATACCTTTTATATAAATATTAAGTTAAGAAAAGTAGTAGTCTAAAATAATATTTTTAAGTTAATAATATAAAGCATATTATAGTTACCGATTTATATAAAATTAATAAAAATCTTATAATTAAAATAGATATTATTTTTAATAGAGAACTTAAATCTGTATTAAACTATTTTATATATTTAATAGTAATAATATAGTTTCTAAATCTACTTTATTATAGTAGAGTTAATTTTATAGTCTATATTATAAAATAGCTTATAAAGTTATATTATATAAAAGTATTTAAAGCGTTTATAAAGTCTGTAAAGTTTTTTTTTAGTAAAAAATAAAATAGTTTTTGTATAGTTTATATTAAAAAATAAATATTTTTATTTATATATAACTAGAACTGTTATACTATTCTTACGTATAATAATATTTAATATATTATTAAAATATATTTCTATACGGTCTGCATCTGCTAGAGATAGTAAAAAAAATATTAAAGTATTTAAAATATAGTAAATTATTATACTAATTAGATTCTTAATCCGTACGGTACTAAAAATATATATTAGTATATTATTTTTAAAGCTAATAGTAGTTTCCTTTAGGGTTTAATTAATTTTTATACTAAAGTTCTTATAAACGTATACTTTAAACTAGTTTTTATTAACTATTAAGAATTTAGCTATATTTATATTTTAAAGTTTACCTTAATACTATATATAGTACTTTTTTTAAAGATAAATTATTTAACTATTTTTTTTATTTATAGAGAATATATCTTCTACTATTATATAATAGAGGAATAAGGTAGTAGTAAAATACTAAATTACTTTTTCTCCTTTTTAAATACTAAGGTTAAATATAGTTTTATTTTTTAATTTATTTATATTATTATATAGGGATCCTTTAAAGTTTTATATATAAAAAGTAATATTACTTTAAAAAGGTATTTTTTTATAAAAGTTTTTATATATTATAATATACTAGTTATATACTTAGACCTTATCTTGTACGGAATAGTTTAATAACTAATATTTTTTGTTATAGTAGATAAAATACTTCTTCTTTTTTACTACTAAAATTATACTTTTAGATTTCTAGAAGGGTTATTATATATAAAAATAAAATTATTAGCGCTAAAGGGGTTTATTTTTATTATAAGTATATTTTTAATTTATATAAAAAGTCTTATACGACACCTGTAACTAAATATAATATATATATTAGTAATTTATATTAATCTATAGTACGGACCTTACATTACTTAATAATTTTTTATATATATGCTTTATTAAAAATATAGCCTATTTAAGCTTTAGTTAATTTTTATATATTTATATAATTACTATATAAAGTAGTACTTTTTTTTTTAAATTAAAAATCTAAAACTTTTTATACTAGAGTTAATTTATTAATTATTGCCTTTAAGACTTCATGCGAAGTCTTATTAGAGTTTTCTTACTTAAATTATATAAAAGTAATAGTAGTCTAGTTAGTTTAATACTAATTATAGTTAATATATATATTAAAGTAGTAGTTTAACTTATTATATAACTATTTCTATAAGTAATCTAGACTAATATTATATAGGTAGAACTAGCCCGCGTAATTCTCTAAAATATATAAAAAAATTAATAGTATACTATAACTCTTAAATATTAATCTTTTAGTAAAGCTTAATAGGGATATAAGTTTTATTAGCTAGAATATTATATAAATAGTTAGTATAGTTATTTACTTTTTTCTATATCTTCTAGAATATAATTATCTTTTATAAATTAAGTTTCTCTAGTAGTATATTTTATATAGATAAAAGTTAGAATATTAAATTTTAGTAAGTAGTATATAAAGGTTAAAAAGTTAATAAATAATTAGTTATTAATATTCTGTAACTAATTTCTAAAGAAAATAGTAATATTTTAAAATTATATAATAGTAAATATATTAAGTATTATAGTCTACTAGTATATATATCTAAAGGCAGTACTAGGGTATATAAATTATATAAAATTTAGAGTTATTTAGATTTATATAATTTATATCTATACTTATATAATATAGGCCTAAAATTCTCTAAGTAATACTAGTATAGCGGGATTAATTACTTATATAATATATATTATAATAGTTAGCTTCCTTACTATATAGGAGGTATAGCTAGAGTATATAAAATATTTAGCTATTAATTAAAAATTAAAAAATTTAAGTTTAATAGCTTCCGTACGGGTTATTTTATAATAATAATTAAATTTTTTATTAAACTTCTTAATCTCGCGTAAAAGTTTTTAATTTTTTAATATTTTTTTATAATCTAAAGAAGAGTTTATATAAAACTTTATAGTATTTTTTTTATTTATCTCCTAAAGGTTATATACCCTTATATTATAAGGTTTTTAGCAGTTCTTTTTAAAATATTTATTTTAGTAATATAAAGTAGCTATAGTTCTATTTAGTAACTAAATTATAATATAAAGTAATTAAGTTTTAACTATTTTTTTATTTTATATAAAGTCTTATAATAACGCAGCTAATATATATATTAAGTTATTTAGTAAATAGGTTATCTAAAATATTTAGATTTTTTATCTAGTATTATAACTTAGTCTAGTCTTTAAATACTCGTATAGAGATATTATATTTTTAAGTATATTTTTTTTATAACGAATCTAGATCTATTTCTATTATATACTTTTTACCTTTTTTTATAGAAGAAGCTTTTTTTAGTATTATTATATTATTTAGTTTATATAATTAATTATATAGTTTTAGCTTACGGTGCTAGTAGGTTTGTATAAAATAGTTTAGTTTTAAAAAGGATTATTTTTATCTTTTATACGGATAAGGGTTTAATAAAATATATAATTTAATATACTTTCTTTTATTTATAGATACGGAGAAGAGTTATATAATATATAAAATTATTTTTACGTAGTATAGGTTTAATAATAACTTAACCTCTTTATACGCCCTTACTAATTTATAGTAAATAAAAAAATCTAATTAACTAACTACTAATTAGTATTAAGATAACTATATTTTATTTACACGGAGTAATAGTCGTCTGTAATATTATAGTAAGTAGAAAATAGTATAAAATAATAAATAATAATAGTTATATTTTAATTTTATCTTCTTTCTCTTTTTTACTATCTATATAATAGCTAAATAAGAGTTCTACTTACTAGTGTAGATTATATAATTATATAATTATAGCTATATAATCCGTACGCTCCGTATTACTAGCGAATTTATTTAGATTAACTACTCTATATATAATTATTATAAGCTAAAGAAAAGTATTTTACGTCTCTAATATAAGTAAATCCGCCTATATTTTTTAATTAAAAATTTTTTTTCGAAAAGTAATAAGTACGCCTAGACAACGATCCAGGGGTAAAAAAAAAATTTTTTTATTTCTTTTAGTTTTTAATCTTTTAGTTTAAAAAATTTTACTACTCTCTTTATTTTTAAAAAAGTTTTTTTGTTTCTATTGTAAGCTTCGTAGCTCTTTTAAATTATAAAAAATTTTATATACGCGCCGCTAAATAGTAGTTTTAATAATTTTTTTTAATTTAATACTTATATTATACTCTATAATAGTAGTTTATTAGTTATTTTATAAATAAATAAATACTATATAGGAAACTTAATATTAATAAAAAATTTAAAAAACTTTTAAAATTATTAATTTTAATTAGGCTATTCTTCTAGTCTAGCCTTTAGAGGTATAGGGCGCTATTAGCGCCCTTTTTAATTTAGTTTTTTTAAACTCTATTAAATCGGGTTTAAAACATCACCTGTACCTTATAGTAAAGGGTAAATCTAAAAATAAATTTAAAAAAAATAAAAATAGTAAACTATTTATTTTATATACTTTATCGCGCCGTAAAAATAAAAATAATATTAATAAAAAATATTTTAAGCTTTTTAATTTATAGTTATTTTAAGCTCTATTTATTCTTTTATATTAGAATTAAAAAAGTTTTAAAATTATTAAATAGTATCTATATAGCTTAATATTACTAATAGATTATAGAATTAAAGCGCCCTATATTTTATTTTTATTATTTAGGTAGTACTCTATCCGGTAAAAGTAATAAAAATTATTATAATACTAAAAAACTAAGTTTTTATTACTAAATATATAAGAGCGGATATAGCTATAAACTAATATATATATTAATATTTTAATCTAAAAAATTTAAAAAAATTATATACTTACTATTATAGTCCTATTTATATTTAGAAAATTACTAAGCGCTTTTTATTTTACTATAAGCCGCTCTATAGTAAGAAAGTAAAAGAGCTTACTTATAAAAAGGTATAGTTTTTTAATTTATATCTAGCAATCTTTGCTAATATAAATTTTATAAATAATAGAGCTTAATAAATTACAGACTAGTATTAGGTAAATAATTAAAATAAATAAAAATTTAGGCGGTAACCTTATAAATAATATTTTTAATAAAATTATATTATACTATACTTAAGCTATTTAAAAGTTTAGTAAACTAATTAAGTTATTAATTTATTAAGTATATTTATTAGAGTTATTGTATAATTTTTATTATTTTATTATTAAATTTTTTTAAGTAGTACGGCTTTAAATTAGTTATTATAAATAATAGCTTATAAGCGATTTAATATTTAATTTAAAACGCTTTACGCTTTATTATTATATAATTTTTTAAAATTTTAGTTTAGTAATTTTCTCTTTTATATTTTTAAAATTTAGCTACTCTTTAAATTTTTAGAATTACTAAGTTATAAAACCTTTTATTAACTTATTAGCTAGTATATTACTTATTTAAGAGTATTTAATTTTAAAACTTTTTTTTAAATACTTTTAGTATAGCAATATATTTTATATATCTATATAGCATAAATGGGTAGTTATATACTTATTTTTACTTATAACTAGCCTAATTATTTACTAATTATTATAAAATATATGCTACGTAGCTCTAAAATCTAAAGTAAGTTTTTTAAAGAAGCGCGTTAGAGTTATTATTTTTATTATTTATATATATTAGCGTACGGAGCTCTGCTTTAGTAGTTAATATTATAATAATAATTTATTTTACGACTTTTTAAATAATTACACCCCTAAATAATATAATAATATAATTATATAAAAATTGTTTACTCTCTAAATTATCTATAAATAAAGTATTTAAATAAATTATAAGTTTTAGGCCTTTATATACCTTATATTAAATTTTTTAAAACTATAATCTATAAAAGAACGCGATTATACGTTTAACTATAGTAAAATACTTTTTACTTAAATTAGTTAAGAAATAAAAGAGTTTTAAAATAGTAAATACTATATTTAGTTATATTATAATAGTGGTATAAAATATAGATTTAACGCACTTATAATATATTTTAATCTTAACTTTTATCGCTTCTCTTTTATTTTTAACTAGCTTTTTTAATAGTAAAGGCGTTAGTAAAAAAAATACTAAATTAGCTATTTTAAATTTTTTTATAATCTTTTTAATATATATATTATAAATTAGCGTAACTGTTTAATCTTCTTAATTTTTAATTAATTATATTTTAAAATACTATTTTATAGCTCTACGCACTTCTATTTTATATTTTTTTTAAAAGCTTATTGCGTAGTTTAAAAGCTTTTTACTAATAAATATTATAGTATAGGAGTAGTATATTATTTATATAAAAAAGTATCATGTGAAGAGAGGTAATGTGTAGCGTCGAGACACTAGTCCAAAAAAGGTATAGGCTAAAAAAAGTTGTTCCCCCGGATACAGTCAAAAATGAGCGTGTATAAGGACGGCAAAAAATGTTGTTTTGTTTTGGTTAGTGAACTTGTAGCCACGGCGGGTATAAAAAAGTATAAAGATATTATAATTTAAGTTAAAAAATAAGTAAAACTTTTTTTTTTTTTTTTAAGCAGATAAGGCTAAACTTAGTTAGGGTACTAAAAAAATTTTTATATTATAATATAGGTAAATCGCGTAGGCTATATAAGGCTTAATTAAGCTTTATATAACTATTTTTTTTACCTATAGTTATTAAGTAGTTTATATTATACTAGATTTAAAGAGTTAATTAGTATATTAAAAAATATATTAATTATATTAAGCTATAAAATCTCTAGGGTAAACTTTATTATAATTACTATAATTATACAAAAGAAGCGTACTATAAGCGTTATAATATATATTAATAAAACTATATTTTTTAACTAAAGATTATCTCTAATAACTAAATAAGTTTTATACTTTATAAAATAACTATCCTAATTAAACTTATAGGTAAATACCTACTTAAGTAGGAATAGACGTTTAGTATTTTTAGAGTATATAATTATCTACTAAGTTTATTTTTTAAAAAGTATAATCTATTTTTTATATATAGTCTAGTAAAAGAGTAGGCTAAATAAATATAAAAAAATTACTTTTTATATTACCAGCTCTTTTCGAAGCTTATTATAGTATATATAAGTTTTATTTTAAAATATTATTTTTCTTAAGGCCCTATTTTATATAATAGTTTAAATTATAGTATTAATAATTATAAATTTTCTACGCTCTTTCTGTATAAGATTTATACTAAAAATAAATATATTTATAAACTTATACTAGAGAAAGCTAATTATACTATTTAGTAAAGTATTTATAAATTTTATATTACGTAATAGCTTACTCTTTAAATTAGGGCTTAATAATATATAAATACTAAATAGGTTTTTATTTCTACCTTTTAATTTATTAGAATTTCTAAGATCTAACTTACATTACTTTTAGTTTTATTAAATAGTTAGGCTATAGTCCCTTATAGGTCCCTATATTCTATAAATAGAGGTTTTTATTATTTTATTTAATAAGAGGAGCTTAATATTACTAATTTAAGTAATAGTATTAAATAAATTTTTACCTACTATTTAAAAATTTTATAAATTTTTTACTTTAAATTGTTGTGCTCCTTTACTAAAATATATTTTATAAAAAATACTAAAGTATTTATTTTTTTTAGAGTCTATACTTCTAAGTTTTTTCGGCTTTAGAGTAGGCTAAGAACAGATTAAACTAATATTTATATTATATAATATATAGATTTATAACTATTAGTTAATTATATTAATAATTTATATATATACTGCTCGTATAAAGTTTTACTTACCTAATTAGTTAAAAAAATAAAATAAGACTTACGCTAAAGTACCCCTAAATTATTACTTAAGTTATATAATATTTTTACTAATTTTTAGCTTATTAGAGTTATAGGCTTATATATTAAAAATTTTATTAAACGCCTTATTTATATCTGTAACCTTAATAGTATATAAAATATTTATAAACTTTATAGTTTCTTTCCGTAGGATAGACTAATTTTTCGTTTTTTTATAAAAAAAAGTTTTATTAAACGTAATATTATATATTATAATAATTTAGTTAAGCGATAGTACCTATATTTTATAAATATTAAAAGCTATATAACTAACTACATATCTAATATAAATATATAGATTTATTTTAAATCTATATTTATTACGTCTAGCTACGTAATTCCTATTTAGTAGATATATATAATAGTTATAAGTATATATATTATTTTAATTTAAATATAGATCTGCTGTTTAGTGCTTTATAAGCTTAAATTTATAATAATAAAAATACTATCTAAACTAACTATAAAGGACTTTGTTTAAAGATTTTATACTCTTAGAAGTTACTAGACTAATATTATAAAACGCTATAGCCGCTTTTATAATTTTTAGTTAAAACTTTTTTAGTAAATTTATATTAAGTCTTATAGTAATAGTTTTATTAATAATTTTTTAGCTAGCGCGTTTAGTACCGCTGTTTAGCTTATATATATAAGGAGATAGTATTTTAATATTTATACTAAGCTTTTTTATTTATTTTTTAAAGCGTAATCTTCTATACTATAAATAAGTAGTAATATTATTATTTTAAAAAATCTTTATAATCTTAAGTTTATACTAGGTATATACCTATATAGTAAAGCTTAAAAATACTTTTATAAACTTTAAAATTAACTTTACTTATAGGGTTTATATATAAATCTTTCTACTATTATTATTTTTAATTAATAATATTTACTGCTTACTAAGCCTTTTTTTAGGTATATTAAAGAGATTCTAAAAAATACGCTAGTATAGTTATAATAACTTTTATTTTAGTTTTTAAGAAATTACCTAAGCCGCGTATATAAAAGAATAATATTTATAATATATATATTTAGTACTTAAAATATAAATATTATATACTTTTTAAACTAGCGTATATAAAGCTTTTTAATTTAAATATTTTACTCTTTAATACTATATATCTTTAGTATTAGTACGTAGATATATAAACTATAAATAAAGCTTTTAATATACTAGTATTACGCTCTAGACTAAAGAATAAAAGAATAGAGACTTATATTTAATAAATATAAAAT
Organism: Pleoardoris graminearum; assembly: GCA_030770415.1. NCBI lineage: Eukaryota > Fungi > Ascomycota > Dothideomycetes > Pleosporales > Didymosphaeriaceae > Pleoardoris > Pleoardoris graminearum. The sequence goes on along the minus strand of JASEKS010000505.1, from coordinate 13,698 downwards.
TATACTTATAAATAAGTATTATAAGTATAAGACTTTATTTTAAAAATTTTATACGTAGTATATTATTTAAGTTTAAGTATTAAAGTTCTTTATTATATAAATAAGTTTTAAATTCTATATTTAGGTAAAATTCTTCTATAATAGCTATATTTTTTAATATAAAATTTTTTATAGAGTTTCTATTTAGGCTATTTAAAATATTTTTAGTTACTTAAGTGTCTATACTAAAAATTAAAAAAGTTTATATTTTAGTTTTAACAGCATAAATATTATTATATTTTTTAAAAAATTCTAAAATAAATAGTAATCTATTATTTACTAAATATAAACCAGTACTATTATTAAAAATAATATTTTTAAAGACTATATAGGTATTATAATTTTATATAAAATATATACTATTACTTTATTTTAATTTACTACTTATAATAAATAAAGAATTAATAACTATATATATAAAAGAGCTAGGGAATTTTAGCTTATTAGATCCCTTACCTTATAAAGTATTTCTCTTAAATTATTTCTTTTACTTAAATATATTATAAAGAGCTATAAATTTATTAAATTTAGAGTGCTTAAAAAACTTTTTTTTATTTTTTTTAGAGAGCGGCGTAGTTTAACTAATATAAATATTTATTAATACTAGCTATAGGTAATAGTATTTAGTAGGTTTCTAATAGTATATTTTAAGTTTATAAAGATACTAGTATAACTTACCCTTATTTCTTAGTTGTAAGCTATTTAATTAGAGAAATAAGTTTTATTTATTAAATATTATAAAGATTCTAGAGCTCTTAAAAGTTATTTTAATAATTTTATTTTATAATACTACTTAAAAGATACTTTCTATTTCTATTAGAGAGAGTTTCTTACTTTTAAGTATTAATTTTTAGATTTAGGTTGTATATAATTATTTTATCTAATTAAATACTAATTTCTTACTACTATTAGTAAGAAAGTTAGTAATAGCTAGCTTATTTTAAATATTACTAAGCTTATATACCTTTGCCTTTATATAAAGAGCTTTCTATTTATAATATTATTACTTAGAAACTATTTTTCCGTATTCTACTTTTTTTAAATAAGTATAGTATTATTATTATATAATATTTTTAGTTACTCTATTAGTAGTTAAAAGCTCTTATTTAAAAATATAAATAATTAAGTAAGTAGAGATATTGCTTTTAATAGCGTAGTATATTTAAGTAGCGCTTATAAGTTTTAAAATTATTATTATACTAATCTAATTTTAAATATTTATTACTTAATTTACTTTAGTAGTATATTTAGATAAGTAGGCTTATTATATAACTATTTTAGTAATATAATCATAGTAAATTTTTATAATTTCTACTTTAAAGGCTTTTATAATATATAAATGCTCTAGTATTAAAAGTACATTATTAAAATTAATAAGATTCTAAATGTCGTAAAGCATATACTACACTTTAAGTTATATATACTAAGTTAGTTAGCTCGCCGAATCGGTAAAACAGATATTATTAATTAAAAAAAATAAAATAGCTTTAGTTATTATAATATTTAAAAGATTATTAGTTGCGAGGCTTACTAAACGTTTAATAACTAAAGATATAAATTATTATTAGTATATAAATAAAGCGATACTTACTAAGTCTATAAAACTAAAAGCTTTTAAATAAAAAGTCAAAGAATTAATTAGAGCTTTAAAAAATAAAATTTCTAATAATTAGGTATATAAAGAAAATCTTTTTTTATTTTTAAAACGCCGGGCTTATAACTATAAAAAAAAATAAGCTAGAAATTACTAGATTCTAAAATTAAAGAGTAAGAATTACTTTTATAAAAAAAAGCGCTAAAGAGCTATATTATATATATATAAAAGAGAAATAAATACTCTATTTTAAAGAGTTTTATAAATAAGTAACGTAAACTCTAAAATATCTTACCGTAATAAATACTATACTAAGCTTTTATATATACTACTTACTTAAACTAGGCCTATATAGTTTAGAGGTTTTTATAAATAGTTTACTAATAATTATATAATTAATTAAAATTTATTATAAGGCTTAGAGTCTACTTTATAATATATCTTAACTATTTTTTATTTATTTAGTCTATATCATATTTAGTTAGTAGTTTATCTACTATATCTTATATAGTATTTAAAGTATAGAGAAATCTACGTATATTTAAGTTAAGTATATACATAATAATTTCGTTCTCTTTAATCTTACTAAGCTTTTTTTAAGTTAAACTTATAATTACGTTTTATAGTAATTGTAGTACGTTATTATTAGACTATTATTTAAAAAATATTAAACATCTATATAGCGTTTTAAATACTTTTAAATTATTTTAAATTAATAAAAAATATAGTTAAAGAAATACAGGGTGGTAATATTAAAAAAGGGTTAATCTAAAAAGTTACTATTTTTAAAAATTAATATAAAATTAATTACTAAGTCCAAAAACACGTGAATTATACCATCTTAAAGAGAAGGTTAGAAAGATTTATATAAGAAATTTAGTTACTGCTTAGTAATTATAGATAATAAATTAAAATTACCTAAATATAATAATTTATTAGTCCTTTTTTTAGGTCCCTATTACTTTTTAGTTAGTAAATATATTTAGTAAATATTTTAACTATACTATTTTAGGACTAGCGTAGGTCACATTACCTAAATTTTAATAAGAATATATTATATAATAATAAATCTATATAATAAGTAAAAATTTAATTCGTACTTATATAATTACTAATCACGTAATATATTATTAATATTATAGTATATAGTAATGTCTTTTAACTTTTATAAACTTAAACTCCTATTCTCTTAAAATAGCACTAAATCTTTTAAAACTTAAATATAATATTAATTTACTTTTAAAAGTAAATAACTTTTCTATTTTAATTGCTACTACTTTTAAAAAGTCTTTTACTACTATTTATCACGTTATACAACGTATTAAAAATATAAAAAAAAAAAAAAAAAAGGAATTATAATATAAAAAAAGTTTATAAAGGGGGTATAAAAAAGTTAACTAAAAGAGATAAAGGAGGTATTAATAGAGACTTAACTAGAAATTCTAAAAAGAGAAATAAAAGAATACTATTAGAAAATAATCTAAATATTATATAAAGACAATTATAAAGAGTTATAAAAGAAGAGAGTTATATAATTAATATAAGTAAAAAAAAACTAATAATAAATAAAGAAAGTGCTAAAAAAAAGAGTAAAACACGCTAAAGAGACTGTAAAAAATATAAAAAATATAAATTTAAAAAGGATTATGTTTTCTAATAAGTTAGTAATATAAAGGAGACAACAAAATAGACAATATTATAAAAAAAGAAGTAATAATAAAGTTAGAAAAGAACTGGCTGTTCGCTAATTATAAACTAAGTAATTTTAAATTTTTAAAATAGTAAAATATATAACTTTTTATATATTTTTAAAATATAGTTTTATGTAATTAATATTAATTATATTAATTATTTTAAAGAAAAAGATCTTACCCTATAAGTTAAGGATGTAATTTAGATAGGAGGTAACAGTAAATTAGTATTTATTAAAATACTTAATTTTTTTACTTCTTATACTAGTAAGGATTATATAAATAAAGTTTTTATACCTAAAGTTAAACTGTTAATAAAAAGGGGTAAGTTATATAACCTTTTTTTACTCCTTTTTTTATTAATATAATAATAATAATATATATTATATTATAATTATAAACTTTATATTAACATAAATTTAGGCTGATAATTTTAATAAAATAACGTCCCTATTTCTAAAATAATACACGTTTTAAACTAGTTTAAAAATAATAAAATTATACTATTTCCTTATCCAGCCTATAGCCCTAATTTAGCCCCTATAGAAAATATATAGAATTATTTAAAATAAGGGCTAAATAATAATAAAAAGGCTAATTTAGGTGTAGGATTTAGTATATAAAGTATAGAAGCCTTTATAAGACATATTACTAATAAGTAACATAAAATACCTTAAGAAGTTATTAATAATTATATTTTATTACTCTCTAACTACTATAAGGTAGTTATAGGAGCTAAAGGCTACTATACTAAGTATTAGTAATTTATTATTTACTAGTTTATTATTAAAAATTTAAAAAAGTGACTTTTATATATAATTATATAATTAATATATTAATATATAAAAATAATTTATATACTAGTATAATAGAGTATCTACTATACTATATATAAAAATAAGCTAATTTTACACCTTAGATAAAAAGTTACTATAGCCTAAAGTAGGACATTAAAAATTCTTTATATTTACTAATTTTTTTAACCCTAATCCCTTTAGTAAGCAGTCCCTAAAATAGCAGATAGAATAAGCTAATTTTTCTTTATAAAACAGTATTTTTTGCGTATTTTTAGGCTTACTAATTAATAAGTTATATAACTGTAAAAAAGATAACTTTTTAGATAATTTTTTTTTAATGTTACCCCCCTGTGTTTATTTTATTAAAAGAGAATTAAGTAATAGATAATAGAGCTATATTAGTTAATAGCTAATACGTTATAAAAAGTTAAAAAGTAGTCTACTCGTCTATCTAGTCCGCTCCAGTACTAATTAGGTTAAGTAATAATATAAAAGGTATATATTATATAATAACTGATTAATAAAGGCATATATATACTCCTCCTTTTTTAAAACCCCTTTTAGTCGCCCCGAGCCACTATAGCCACACTATTTGTTCGATTAATATATAAATATAGTATTTAATAATAATAAATAAATATAGTAGATAAATAGAGCATATAAATATAATAAATAATAAATAATTATTTAAAAAAAAAGAGAAAGTATTATAAAATATTTATAAGTATAAGTAAATTAATATATACAGGAGAGTAACAAACAAAAGAGAAATTAAAAAAAATATCTTTTTTAAAAATTTATATAAAATTAATTAATAACCTTAAAAATACGTAAATAATACTATTTTAAAAAAAGTTATAGAGAATTACATAAATATTATATTTAGTACTTATTAAGTATATATAATATATTAAAATTACCTAAGTATAGTAATTTTTTAAGTTTTTATTTTACGTTTTTATAACTTTTTAGTGAGTTAATATATTTAACTAAAATATTTATTATACTATTTTAGGCCTAGTCTAGATTACGTTATTAGATTTTTAAAGTATATTACTAATCTAATTATAAAATTATATTAATAATAAATATTTAGTAAATACTTATATAATTACTAGTTACGTAATATATTATTAATATTATAGTATATTAAAATATATTTTAACTTTTATAAACCTAAGTTCCTATATCCTTAAAATAGTGCTAAATTTTTTAAAACTTAAATCTAAAGTTAATTTTCTTTTAAAAGTAAATAATTCTCCTTTTTTAATTACTACTATCTTAAAAAAGCCGTAGTAAAGTATTTATAACGCTATAAAAAAAATAAGAATAATTATAATATAAAAAAGGTTAAAAGGGGTAGAATTTTAATGTTAACTTTAAGAGATAAAACAGTTATTAATAAAAACTTAACTAAAAGTCCTAAAAAAAGAAAATAAAAAACTATTTATAAAAAATAGTCTAAATATTATAAAAAGACACTTATAAAGAACTTTAAAAGAGGAAAATTACTTTATTAATATTAGTAAAAAAAATCTATAATAAATAAAAATAATATAAAAAAAATTTTAATATGCGTAAAGGAAAATATAAAAAATATAAAAAGTATAAAAAATATAAAAAATATAAAAAATATAAAAAATATAAAAAATATAAAAAATATATAAAATATATAAAATATATAAAATATAAAAAATATAAAAAATATAAAAAATATAAAAAATATAAATATAAAATAAATTATATTTTCTAATAAGTTAGAAATATAAAAGGGTAAAGTTAGAAAAGAATATTTTAAAAAAAGAAATAATAATAGAATTAAAAATAAATTAGCTGTTAGCTAATTATAAAGTATATTATCTTAACTTTTTAAAAGATTAAAATATATAACTTTTTATATATTCTTAAATTATAGTTTTAGTTTTTAATATTAATTATATTAATTATTTTATAGATCGAAATCTTACCCTATAAGTTTAAAATACAATTTAAATAAAAAGTAAAAGTAATTTAGTATTTATTAAAATACTAAATTTTTGTCTATTTTACCCTAGTAAAAACTATATAAATAAAGTCCTTATACCTAATGTTAAACGAAATATAAAAAGGAGTAAGTTATATAAAGTTTTTTTACCCCTTTTTTTATTAATATAATATATATATTACAGGTAGGCTGGTAAATAGGTTAGAGTTACACAGCCCACTTAGGGTCGTATAAACTTAAGAATATTAAAGTGTTTTTTAAAAAGTATATACTTACTTTTTAAATATCATTAATTATATAATAATATAATAATTTAATCTTTAACCTATAGGCCAAGGTTAAGTTATAAATTATAAAAAATATAGTTTATATTATTAAATATTTTATAATTTTAAATTTAGTCTTACTCTCAGTTTAAAATTTAAATTACGTAATATTTAATAATATAAACTATATTTTTAATACTTTATAATTTAACTTTACCCTATACGCTAAAAATTATATTATTATATTATTATATAATTAATTATATTTAAAACATTAATATATACTTTTTACAAAATACTTTAATATTTTTTAGTTTATGCGATCCTAAGTGGTCTGTATAACCCTAACCCATTTACTAGCGTAATTACAGGGGAGTATAATAAAAAAAGACTAATCTAAAAAAATACTATTTTTAAACTTATATAACTTTATAATTAGTAAGCTAAAAAATAAAATAAAAAATAGTATTTTAAAGAGAAAGACTAGTATATTTAATCTAAACTATTAAGGACTGCTTAATAGAGGGTTTATAGGCATAAAAATTAGTAAATATAAAATTTTTTTAATATTATTTTAGCAGGGTAGTATAGTATACATATACTTAAAAATACTAAAATTTTTTAAATTTTTAAGATCTTTTTATATATTAGGGATTTAATTTCTTTCCTTATTATAGTATTCTTTAAACGCGTCTACTTTAGTAGTAAAAAGGAAAATTTTTAGAAATATAAAGCACCGCTAAAGAATTAATATAAAACTATAAAAAAGCTAAAATTCCTATATAGAATATATTATATTTAGAGGTATTTTAGACTAAATTACTATTTAAAATTAGAAAAGATAAAAATCTATTCCTAAATAGGCTTAGCGTGGCGAACTAGGCCCAATTAGATAATAGACTAGTAATTTAATATAACTATTTAGTAATATAATCTATATATTAGTTTAGGAATTAAAGAACTAGTTGTTAGTTTACTTAGGAGATAAAGCACTTTTCTTAACTAGTTAGGTAGCCTTAATTAAAGGCTTATTTAAAAAAAAAAAAAGAGAATTCTTCTTTAGGGTATTATAACTTTGTCTTTAAGGAATAAAATTAGCTTATTTTTATTTATATTTTTATACGAACTATATTTTATTAATCTATATATTTTATTAATATATATATTTTATTAATATATATATATTATTAATATATATATTATATTTATATATTTATATATTAATTATATAATTATTAATAAAAGTTAAATTTTTAAATTTTTAATAATATACTAATAAATAATATATTACTAGTATTTAATATAGTATATTTAAGCTTCTATAACTACCTTATAATAGCTAGATAGTAATAAATATTATTATTAAAAACTTTTTATAATATTTTATTTTACTGTTTTAAAATTATTTTATTTATAGCCTCTATACTTTCTAAACTTTATTTTATATCTAAATTAGCTTTTTATTTTTATTAATCTAAGATTTAATATAATTATATATATTTTGTATGCTGGATAAATTAGGGGTTAAGGCTAGATAAAAAAAATATATTTATATATTTTAATTAATTATTTGAAGTGTTTATTATTTTATAAATAGGGGCGATATATTATTAAAACTACAAAACTAAATTAATATTTTTATAAATTTTATAATTAAAATATAATATAATAATATATATATATATATTATTATATTAATATACTAACTGCTTATTATCTTTAGTTTAACTTTAGATATAAAGACTTTATTAATAAAACTTTTACTAGTAAAAGAAATAGAAGAATTAGGTATTTTAATAAATACTAAATAGCTTTTACCTTCTGACTAAATAGTATTCTAAATTTAGAATATTTAAATATAGGTTATAAAATACCTAATATAATTAATATTAAAAAAAAGATTATAAAATACATATATATTATATATAATATATATTAAAACATTAACATAATTTATTTTATAATTACCTAATAGATAGTTTTTTTTACTCTATTTTTACTTTTTTTGTATTATATTCCTTTTTACTTATTTATTGTTATATTATTAACATATAAGAAAATTTTATTCTTTTTAAATTTATATTTTTATTATTTTTTCTATTTTCTTTAGTACATTTTAATCTATTTTTTATTATTTTTTTAGTTTATTATAGCCTTTTATTATTTATATTAATATTATAACGCAACTCTTGCAAAACGTCTTTTTTAAAAAAAATTTTTAATATTTATAATATTTTCTAATAATAGATTTTTATATTCTTTTTTAGGGCTTTTAATTAAGTTACTATTAATAATTCTAGTTTCTCTTTAAATTACCTTAAGAACTCTATTTCTTTTAACTTTATTTATATTATTATTATTATTTTATTATTTTTAATATTCTATATAGTGTTCTATATACTATAATAAGTTCTTTTAAAGTAAAACTAATTATTAAAATAGATATATAAAGGTATACATATATTTCTCTTTTTTTAAAACCCCTTTTGGTTGCCCCGAGCCACTATAGCCACACTTTTTATGCGATTAATATACAAATATAAACTATAATAAAATAGATATATTTACTTTTAAAAGTAAATTAATCTTATATTTAAGTTTTATTAAATATCTTCCTATATTAAAGAAATAAACATCTAGATATATAAAATAAAAAAATATTATTATATACTATAATATTAGTAATATATTACGTACGTAAAGCTTATATATATATTAGTTAAATTTTTCTTACTAATATAATTTTATTATTAGATTACTAATATACTTTAAAACACTAGTTACGTAATCTAGACTGGGCCTAAAAGAGTATAGTAGACATTTTAGTTAAATATATTTACTAACTAAAACGTTATAGGAACCTTAAAAGGGGTTTAAATAATTATTCTATATAGGTAATTTTAATTTATTATACGTAATTAATAAGTAGTATAAAAAATCTATATATAATTCTATGTAATGTTCTTTTTAAAACAGTATTATTTACGTATTTTTAAGCTTAGTAACTAATTTTATATAATTTTTTAAAAAAGGTATCTTTGTTAATTAGTCTTTTTTAATATACTCCCCTGTAATAAATTATATTATAATTATAATCTTTATATTAATATTAATTTAAGTTAGTAATTTTAATATAATAACGTCCCTATTTATAAAATTATAAACGTTATAACGTAGTTTTAAAATAATAAAATTAAACTTTATCCTTACTTAGCCCTAATTAAGCTCCTATAAAAAATATATAGAATTATTTAAAATCTAGACTAAATAAAAATAGAAAGGCTAATTTAGGTATAGAATTAGGTTTAAAAAGTATAAAGTTTTTTTAAAATAACTATTATAAAGAAGTAGAATAATATACTATAAAAAGTTATTAATAATTATATTTTATATCTTATTAACTATTATAAGGCAATTATAGAAACTAAAGTCTACTATACTAAGTACTAGTAATAGTGGGGTGGCATAGTAGGCATATGCCTAAAAATACTAAAATTTTTTAAATTTTTAAGATTTTCTATATATTAGGGGTTTAATTCCTTTTCTTATTATAGTATTCTTTATACGCGCCTACTTTACTTTTTTTTTTTATATATATAATAAAGTTACTATTAGTACCTATATAATTAAAAAGAAAAGTACTATATATACTATAAAATCTAATAACCGGCTTTTAAAGATACTATACTAAGTTTAATTAGGAAAGGTAATGCTAAGATAGGTATATAATAACTAATTAATAGTACTTAATAGTATTATAGCTCAGTATAGTTTATTACCCTATATAGCAACTTATACTAGTATATTTACTATTATAAACTAATATTAAGTAAATATTTATAAAAGAAAAAATATTAATATATTATAACTATAGTATATATTACAGCGTCTAAAGTACTATTTACTATTAATAGTATACTACTATTCTATAACTAAAATATACGCTGTTAGTATATTAAAAAATAAAATTTTAGTAAAATATATATACTAAACTTATTTTGCCCTATACTATAAAGTATAATATATACTTTAAAAACTCCTCCTTTTTTAAAACCCCTTTTAGTGGCCTATACAGCCACCACAGCCACACCCTTTTGTTCGATTAATATACAAATATATATACTTTAAGCTTTTAAATTAAATTAAATAAATAAGAAACATAAAGTAGTAAATACATTTAATATAACTACTATACTACTACCTATCTCTATAAGTAACCCGTAAAAGTTTATACTTAAATAACATAATTTTATTAATATAGGCTTAGACTTAACTATATAAAAAAAAATTTATAATATTTTATAAATAAGCTAAAAATCTACCGTTTAAAAATACTATTATATAAAAAAAGAATACTAAAGCTACTATAGCTATACTACTATACTAAATAATTAACAAATAAGAGTAAGTTACTTACTATTAATAATAACGTTAATGCTAATAAATATAGGGCACTAAAATAAAAAAATAATATAGTTCTTTAATAAGTAATTAAATATATTAAAGACTATAGTATATAGTATAAAGGGCGTATATAATCCTAATTAGAATAATATAAAGTAAAAGTTACTAATATATTATTACAACTTAGGTGTCTCCGCTCTAGATAGGAGCGTGCTTACGTAATAAGGGATATATAGTCTACGCTGCGGGGTTTTAGCCCGGTAGTAATTCGTCTCTTTACTTTTACAGATAATATATACCTATTCGTCTTATATATTATGCTATATTACTACTCTACCCTAATTACTAACATATATAAAGGAGCGCTGTAGCTTAATACTATAAAAAATATTTAGAGAGAAGTAGAAAAAGGCTACTAAAGGGAGAATAATAAATAGTTAATATAAAAAAATATAAATAAATAGCTTAGTATATAACTATATAAAATAGAATATTTAATATTAATTATTTTATTATAACTTTAAAATCTTTAAATCTCTATTAAAACCAGGCCTACTTTAGTAGTAAAAAGTAAAATTTTTAAAAGTATAAAGTACTATTAAAAAATTAATTTAAAACTATAAGAAGCTAAAATTCTTATATAAAATATATAATATTTAAAAGTATTTTAGGCTAATATTACTATCTAAAATTAGACAAGATAAAAAATATATTTTTAAATAGACTTAGCGTGGCGAACTAGGCCTTAATAGGTTAATAGAATAGTAATTTAATATAACTTTATTTAGTAATATAATCTAAAATTATATTAGTTAGGAGTTAAAGAACCGGTTCTAGTTTATTTAGGAGATGAAATAATTTTCTTAAATAGTTAGATAGCCTTAATATAAAAGGCTTATTTTTTGTTAAAAAAAAAACTACTACTAATATATTATATACTAGTTTATTATAAAAAATATAAAAATTTAACTTTTATTAATAATTATATAATTTATATACTAATAAAAAAGAGTATCTGTTATACTATATATAAAGATAAGCTAATTTTATATGTTAGATAAAAAGTTATACTAACTTAAAGTAGGATTATAAAAATTTTTTATATTTACTAATTTTTTACTACCTCTAAACCCCCTAGTAAGCAGCCCTAAATAGGGTAAATAGAATCTACTAATCTTTTTTTTAAACGTTATTTTTTTCGTATTTTTAGCCTTAGTAATTAAGAAGTTATATTATTTTAAAAAATATATTATATTTAATTATTCTTTTTCTATATTACCCCCTATAATATAAAATATGTTATTTTATTTAGTTATATAATAAGCTATTTATTTATATTTTTCTATACTAGCTATCTATTATTATTTTTTAAATCCCTCTTTTTATTTATTTTTAAATATTTTTTATAGTATTAATCTACTGCTCTTCTTTATATATTAATAACTTTTATCTTATATTATTTTTATTAAAATTATATACGCCTTTTACGCCTTAAACTATTACTTATAATACTTTTATTTCTATATTAAAAAATTATACTATTTTTATATTTTAGCGTCCTAGAATTACTAGTATTAATATTATTATTACTAGTACTATAGTTACTAAAACCTTTCTCTTATAATTTATTTTTAGTAATTAACCATTTTAATAGTAATATAGTTTAGTAATTTTAATATTTTTATTTAATTAGTAAGGCTTATAAGTAGTAGATTTTTAACTTTTTACCTACTTAGATAGCTTTTTTTAGTTCTTTTTAGTAACTTTACACTTATAAGTATAATACTATTTTACTTAAGTATTAATATTTATAAGCCGTCTATAAAAATAAGTAATAGTATATTTATAATAAAGGTATATACATACTCCTCCTTTTTTAAAACCCCTTTTAGTCGCCCCGAGCTACCACAGCCACACTATTTATTCGATTAGTATATAAATATATATAGTGTATTTACTATACTAAATATACTTATTACGTTATATTTTTTATTTATTTAGTTTAATTTAAAAGTTTAAAGTATTTAGTATACTCTATAGAATAAACTAGAGTATATTTAATATATTTAATTTATTATAATTTTATTTTTTAACGTACTAGGAACGCGTATTTTAGTTTTTTTTTTCTTTTTAAAAAATAAAGCTTTTATATTAAGGCTATCTAACTATTTAAAGAAAGTGCTTTATCTCCTAAGTAAACTAATAACTAGCTCTTTAATTCCTAAATTGATATATATATTACTAAATAAAGTTATATTAAATTACTAAACTAAATCTAATTAAGTCTAGTTTACTACGCTAGTCCTATTTAGAAATAGATTTTTATTTTATCTAACTTTAGATAGTAAAATATACCTATAAATATAATATATTTTATATAGGGATTTCGGCTTTCTATAGTTTTATATTAATTCTTTAGTAGTACTTTATACTTCTAAATACTCTACTTTTTACTAATAAAGTAGGCGTATTTAAAAAGTACTTATAATAAAGACAGGAATAAAACCTCTAATATATAAATAATATTAAAATTTAATAAATTTATATATTATTAAGTACTTGTCTACTGTGCTACCCTACCGCGTATTTTAGTTATAAAATAATAATATATTACTATTAATAAATAGTACTTTAGATAGTATAACGCGTACTATAATTATAGTATATTACGGGGGTGGGGGGGGGGGGGGGGGGGGGTGAAGGGGGTTGAAAAAAAATAAATTAAAAAAAAAATATTAATTATATAAAAAAAAAATTTTTTTAATATTATTTTAGCAGGGTAGTATAGTATACATATACTTAAAAATACTAAAATTTTTTAAATTTTTAAGATCTTTTTATATATTAGGTATTTAATTTCTTTCCTTATTATAGTATTCTTTAAACGCGTCTACTTTAGTAGTAAAAAGGAAAATTTTTAGAA
>JASEKS010000504.1:0-25608 GCA_030770415.1 Pleoardoris graminearum | reverse complement strand
ATATATATTATATTATATTATATTATATTATATTATATTATATTATATTATATTATATTATATTATATTATATTATATTATATTATATTATATTATATTATATTATATTATATTATATTATATTATAAATATTATATTAATAGTAATTTAGGTTAGTAATTATATTAAGATAACGCCCCTATTTATAAAATAATATACGTTTTAAACTAGTTTAAAAATAATAAAATTATACTATTTCCTTACCTAGTCTATAGCCATAATTTAGCCCCTATAAAAAACATATAAGATTATTTAAAATAAGAACTAAATAAATCTAAAAAGGCTAATTTAGGTATAAGATAGAGTTTATAAACTATAGAGACCTTTAAAAGAGCTATTATAGAGAAGTAAAATAAAATACCTTAAAAAGTTATTAATAATTATATTTTATTACTTTCTCACTATTATAAGGCGGTTATAGAAACTAAATGCTACTATACTAAGTATTAGCAATTTATTATTTACTAGATTATTATTAAAAATTTAAAAAAGTAACTTTTATATATAAATATATTATTAATGTATAAATATAGAAATATACTATATATACTTATATATTATAGATACTATTATAATATATATAAAAATAAGCAAATTTTACAGCTTATATAAAAAGTTATAATAGCTTAAAGTAGGACTTTAAAAATTATCTATATTTACTAATTTTATTTACCCCTAAACCCCCTTGTAAGCAGTGCGCGACATGGTAAATAGAATAGCTAGTCTTTCTCCTTAAAATAGTATTATTTTCGTATTTCTAGGTCTTATAACTAAAAAGTTATATTATTTTAAAAAAGGTAACTTTTTAGATTAGTCTTTCCTAATATTCCTCCCCTATATATACTACTCCTATATAAATCTTTACTTACATAGTATATATATTTTATATATCTAACTTATTACATATAATATATTATACTATATAATATATACTAAGGTGCTATAATATTAACATAACTTATAATAATAAAGCCTATTATTTAAACGTAAATTATATATAATACGTATTTTCTTAATATATTATGTATAAAGGTATATATACTGCTCCTTTTTTTAATCCCTATTAGTTACTTAAAGTTCCTATGTCTATACTTTGTATTTACTTAATATATATATAATATTTATTATTTACTATATAATATAGGGGGGTGACACACAAAAAGAGTAATTAAAAAAAATAAGTTTTTAAAAGTTTAATAACTCTATTAATATTAAATTTAAAATTTTATAAAAAAAATAAGTTATAGCAAAAACTATAAAAAATAGTCTAATATTACTAAATTAGGCTTAGCGTATTCATAGCCTTAGTTATATAGTCTTAAACATAAAACTTTTTTTTCTTAAATTTACGTCTTTAAAACTTTTTAACTAGCACATAAAATTAGTTATAATATAGATATATATTAGAAACTACTATATATTATATATAACATAAATTATAAGTATTATTTCTTATTTAAATATTTAGTATTTTAAATTTAGAATAGAAAGTCCCAGTTTAGAGATTTAAGTTATTATCTAAAAAACTATATATTTAACTTATTTTTAAAAATGTAAAATACTAAATAAAAGTAGCACTATAAAATAAGTTTAAAAGTAAAATAGTAATTTAATTTACTATTCTATTAAACTAGTATTAGCCTAAAATATTTATTAATTTTTATTAATTCTAAGTCTTATAACTTCTGCCACACTAAAGATAATAAATTATATTTTATTTTAAATTTTAGAGTATAAAAAATACTAAATAGCTAAAATTTTATGATTATCTAATTAGGTTAGTTAAAGTTTAAGTATATATATTATTGAATAATAATAATACAATATTAATTATAAATTATAACTAAAATATATAATATTAAGAAGGAAATTATATAAAATATAAACTATATAAGATATATTATACTATTTCCTAATTTTTACTATTTTTTTATTTTAATAAACTATAAGAAAATTTAAGTAAAATATTATTAATTAATACTATAATTATTAATATATATAATATATATAAAGGAGTAATATATAATATATATATTATAGCTAATTTTATATGCTAGTTAAAAAGTTATAAAGATATAAAGTTAAGTAATAAAGAAGACTTATATTTAAGACTATATAATTAAGGCTCTAAATACGCTAAGCCTAATTTTGTTTTATTATACTATATTTTATAACCGTTTTGTAATCAATATTTTTAAAACTTTTTAAATTTAATATTAATAGAGTTATTAAACTTTTAAAAACTAATTATTTTTAATTACTGTTTTTTCTGTTACCCTCCTATATAGTATTAATATAGTACTTATACTAAACTTTATCTTATTAACTAAAATAGTATTATATATAAATATATATACTATTATTAACTATACTTAGCTTATATAGTTAGTAGATATATATATATTTATATACTAATTAAATAAATAGTCTGGCTATAGTGGCTCGGGCTAACTAAAAGGGGTTTTAAAAAAAGAAGAAGTATATATATGCCTATATACTTAATGTATTAAAAAAGTTAGATAAGGTTATATAGTTAGTAGATTAGATATTTTTAATATAATATATATATATTATCTTTTCTTTTATATATCTTTTTTTACCTATATATTTAGTAAAAATATAAATATTAATATAATATACTACTTTATAGATAAAATTATATATATCCTCTTTAAATTACTGTTAATAATAATAATATAAGATATCTTAAATCTTAAACAATTTTACTATTAATTACATTTAATATAATAAAGATTTCTTTTTCGAGACATTATTTATAAAGATATATATATATTACTTCTTTTTTTAAATATTATTTAGTTACTTTAAGCTACTATAACTATACACTATTACTTAATTATATTCTATATATATATATAATATAAAATATTTATTTATAAAATATTATATTATATAAATAATTTTAAATTATATAAAAACAATAATATATAGAGTAGTTAACCTAGATAGATTCGCTAGTAATGCGGAGTGTACAGATTATATAACTATAGTTATATAATTATATAATCTGCACTAGTAAACAGAAACTTTATCTAGCTATTATATAAATAGTATAGAAGAGAAAAAGATATATTTAAATATAACTATTATTATTTATTATTTTATACTATTTCCTATTTACTATAATATTATAAATAACTACTACTTTATATAAGTAGAGTATAGTTATCCTAATACTAATTAGCAGTTAGTTATATATATTTATATATTAATTAAATAAAAAGTGTAGCTGTAGTAGCTCGGGGCGACTAAAAGGGATTTTAAAAAAGGAGGAGTATATATATGCCTTTATACTTAATGTGTCGAAAAAAAAGCAGTTAGTTAATTAAATTATTTAACTACTCTATTACTAGTAGTTAATTAGATTTTTTTATCTACTATAAATTAGTAAGGGCGTATAAAAAAGTTAAGTTATTATTTAATTTATACTGTATAGAGATAATTTTATATATTACGTAACTCTTTTTTATATCTATAAATAGAGGGAAGTGTATTAAATTATATATTTTATTAAAACCTTATCTATATAAAAGATAAAAATATTTTTTTTAAAGCCGAACCGCTTTATATAAACCTACTAATATAGTAAGCTAAAACCGTATAATTAATTATATAAACTAAATAATATAATAGTACAAAAAGAAGCTTCCTCTAAAAAAAAAAGTAAAAAGCGTATAATAGAGACAGATCTAGATTTATTATAAAAAAAATATATTTAAAAATATAATATTTTTATATAAGTATTTAAAGACTAGACTAAGTTATAATACTAAATAAAAAATTTAAATATTTAGAATAACCTATCTATTAAATAACTTAATATATATATTAGCTGTATTATTATAAAACTTTCTATAAAGGAAAAAAATAGGTAAAACTTAGTTACTTTATATTATAATTTATTTACTAAATAGAACTATTTCTATTTTATATTACTAAAATAAGTATTTTAAAGAGAACTACTAGAAATTTTATAAAATAACGGCGTACGACCTCTAGCAGATAAATAAAAAAAATACTAATAAATTCTATATAAACTCTCCTCTAGATTATAAAAAAATATTAAAAAATTAAAAACCTCTAGATAAGATTAAAAAGTTTATTAGAAAGCCTAATTATTATTATAAAATAACTTATACAGAAGCTATTAAGTTTAAGTTTTTAAATTTTAAACTAATAACTAAATATTTTATATACTCTAGTAATACCTTTTATACAGTAAGAAAGCTAACTATTATAATATATATTATATAAGTAATTAATCCTGCTATACTAGTATAACCTAGTGAATTTTAGGCCTATATTATATAAGTATAGATATAAACTATATAAATCTAAATAACTTTAAATTTTATATAATTTATATACCCTAGCACTGTCTCTAGATATATATAATAGTAGCCTATAATACTTAATATATTTACTATTATATAATTTTAAAATATTACTATTTCCTCTAAAAACTAGTTATAAAATATTAATAACTAATTATTTACTAATTTTTTAATTTTTATATACTGCTTACCAAAATCTAGTATTTTAATTTTTATTTATATAAGATATACCGCTAGAGAAACTTAATCTATAAAAAATAATTAAATTTTAAAAAATATAAAAAAATATAAATAACTATACTAGCCGCTTATATAATATTCTAGCGAATAAGACTTATATTTTAATTAAGCTTTACTAAAAAATTAATATCTAAAAGTTATAGTATACTATTATTTTTTTAAATATTTTAAAGAATCGCGCGGGCCAGTTCTACTTATATAATATTAGCTTAAAATACTTATAAAAATAGTTATATAATAAATTAAACTACTATTTTAATATATATATTAACTATAACTAGTATTAGACTAACTAAACTATTATTACTTTTATAAAATTTAAATAAGAAAACTCTAATAAGACTGCGTATAAAGCCTTAAAAGTAATAATTAATAAATTAATTTTAGTATAAAGAGCTTTAAGCTTTTAGTTTAAAAAAGAAGTACTACTCTATATAGTAATTATATAAGTATATAAAAATTAATTAAAGTTTAAATAAATTATATTTTTAATAAAGCCTACGTATAAAGGACTACTAAGTAATTTAAAATTTATATTATAAATTAATTCTCTCCCCTAGGATTATTACCGTAATATTACGCGATTTTAGACTAGCTATTTAAACTTCTACTATATTACGTAATTAATTAACTCTTAATAAACTTTTTACGTAGTAACTATAACGACTTTTCTATTAATACTAATAACCTACAACCTTTTTAATAATAATAAAAGCTACTTCCTATAGAATTTTTTAATTTTTTTATAATAACTATTAACTCCTTAATAGTAAGTTTCTATATAATTATCTTATAGCGCTGTAGTATAGTTTTTTTTTATTACCTATTTTACTTTTACGTGTACGTATATCCCCGCGCCTAAATAATTCTAACTATTTTAATAAACTTCTTTTACTAGAATTATGCCTACTTTTTTTATACTACTTTAAAAAACTTTTTTTTACTTTTTTTTAAGCGTATATTATTTTCTATTTTATCCTCTATTTTACTTAGTAAGCTTTTAGTACTTTTAAGTTACTATTTTATTAACTCTATTATATTACTATATAAGTATAAGCTGTAGACGTTATTAAGGTTAAAAATTATTTTATATTTAAAAATAAAGAGCCGTATAGTAACTAACCTAAAACTAAAAATATTAATAAAAAAAATAGCTTTTTAAAAAGACCCGCCCTTCTTATAAACTTATAATAATACTTTAGCTTTAGATAATTTTTAAAGTGGCCCTACTAGTTATTTAGATTTTTAATAAAAGTTAAAATTACTATTAATTTTTAGCTAGGGTTAGTAATTATTAGGCGTTTAAAAGCGGGCTTTAAACTCCTCTTAGCTATAATAATTTAAAGAAGAAGAAGAAGAAAAAGAAAGAAAAGAAGAAGAAGAAGAAGAAGAAGAAGAAGAAGAAGAAGAAGAAGAAGAAGAAGAAGAAGAAGAAGAAGAAGAAGAAGAAGAAGAAGAAGAAGAAGAAGAAGAAGAAGAAGAAAAAGAAAGAAAAGATATTTTAGAAGGTATTATATAGCGTAAAAAAAAAGAAAAGCGTAATTTAAATACGCTGTATATAGCCTATAGTTTTATCTATAGTTTTACTTACGTACTATTATTGCCGCTATAATCTAATAAGTTATTAATTAAGTTATTACTTTACTAGCTATAAAATTTAAAAAATCCTATATTTAATAGGCCCTAATTATAGAGTCTTTATTTTTACCTACCTATATTAAGTAAGGACGTAGCGTATATAAAGTCGATACAGCTCCTATAAATAAACGTAAAGAAATATTATAAATTAATATAAATTACTAATATATATACTATATTTAATTATAAGTACTATATAAGACCTTTTATATAGACTAGAGGTATACTAATAATAAAAATAAACTTTTCTAGTACTAATAATTTTATTTTATATATAACAACCCTTTTTAAAATCTAAAAGTATAACTCTAATAATAATAAAATAAGTACTTTATAGACTATAAAAAAATACTAGTTATTAAACTATTTTATATAAAATAAGGCCCGAGTACGTAACTAGTATATTATAATATATAAAAACTTTTATAAGAAAATATTTTTTTAAGGTAATATTACCCTCTATATTTAAGACTTTAAAAAATTCTTATATAATAATATAAAAGAATCGGAAAATAAAACTATATTTAACCTTAGTTTTTAAAAAGAGGAAAAAGTAGTTTAATATTTTACTACTACCTTATTTCTCTATTATATAACAGTAAAAGATATATTCTTTATAAATAAAAGAAAAATAGCTAAATAATTTACTTTTAAAGAAAAGTACTATACGCAGTACTAAAATAAACTTTAAAATATAAATATAATTAAATTTTTAATAATTAATAAAAACTAGCTTAAAGCGTACGTTTATAAAAGCTTTAGTATAAAAATTAATTAAACTTTAAAAAAAGCAACTATTAGCTTTAAAAGTAATATACTAATATATACTCTTAATACCGTATAAATTAAAAATTTAATTAGTATAATAACTTACTATATTTTAAATACTCTAATACTCTTTCTACTATTTTTAGTAAATACTAACTATATAAAAGTATATTTTAATTATATATTAAACGTTATTATATATAAGAATAGTATAATAGTTTTAGTTATATATAAATAAAAATACCTATTTTTTAATATAAGCTATACAGAAACTATTTTATTTTTTATAAAAAAAAAACTCTATAGACTTTACAAATACTTTATATATTTTTATATAAAATAACTTTATAAGCTGCTTTATAATATCGACTATAAAATTAACTCTACTATACTAAAATAGATTTAGAAGTTATATTACTAATACTAAATATATAGAATAGCTTTATATAGATTTAAATTCTCTATTAAAAATAATATTTACTTTAACTATAAAATTATTATTAATATTATATAAATCGGTAACCGCGATATCCTTTATATTATTAACTTAAAAATATTATTTTAGATTACTATCGGTTTTAATTTAATATTTATATAAAAGATATAGGCAGCTCTTATATAATACTAAATTAATATCTACTAAAATTTTCTAGATTTTATTATATATAATCTAGGTACTAATTTTACTTTAAAAGAGTTTAAAAATAGTATATAGATTATAGAAGTAGAGTATTACTAAATATTAGTAAAAACTTACTAAATAGTTAGTAAAATTAAGAAAGTATACAGTCTATTATAATAAGTTTTTAATATTTTAAAAAATAAAATTAGATATTATATAAATAATAAAAATAATCTTTAAGTAGCTATAAAAGAATTGAATAATACTATAGGCCTAAATAGCCTTATACTAATATTTTTTATCTTTAGCGCTTATTTAAAAATTAGTATAATATTTTTACTATTACTAAATATTATTATATAAGCTAATACTATCTATAAAGCTATAAAGACCCTATAAACTAATTATATAAAACTTATACTAAGCTATATAATTAATATATATAATAGACTAGATCCGTAAAAGACTCTATCCCTTTTTATTATATTAAAAGTTTTAATTTAAAAAAAAAATTAAACAGATCTATACGTACTATAGTTAATTAATAGACTAAATATTACTATAAACCTAAAAAATAGTCTACTAATTATAAAATAAATATATATAAAACTATACTACTATACATTTTTTTATATAATAACCCCCTAGCTATAAAAGAGAAGAATATAATTATATAACCTAAATCTAAAAACCTAAAAAAATAAAATTACCTAAAAAAGAATTATATAATAGAAACTTTTTTTTCTAGGGTTATTATCGTAACGTTATATAACTCTAGACTAGCTATTTAAATTTTTACTATATTACGTAATTGTTAATGCCAACTTATTCTAATAAGCTTCTTATATAATAACTACAATAACTTTTCTGCTAGTACTAATAACCTATAACCTTTTTAAATAGATATTATTAAAGTATTAAAATAACGCAGTACTTCTTATAGAATTTCTTAATTCTTTTATAATAACTACTAACTTTTTAATAGTAAGCTTTTATACTACTATTTTACAGCACTATAGTGTACTTTTTTTTTACTACCTACTACCCGTTCTATTTTTACGTATATACCTAAATAATTTTAACTACTTTTAAAAGTTTCTTTTTTTAGAGCTATACCTGTTTTTTTTACGCTGTTCTAAAGAACTTCTCTTTATTTATTAAGTATATATTACCCTCTACCTTACTTAGTAAGCCCTTAGCCCTTTTAAGCTACTATTTTACTACCTTTATTATATTACTATATAAGTATAAGCCGTAAACGTTATTAAGGTTAAAAATTATCTTATATTTAAGAATAAAGAGCTATATAGTAACCGATCTAGCACTAAAAATATTAATAAAAAAAACAGCCCTTTAAGAAGACTAGTTTTCTTTATAAACTTATAATAATATTCTAGTTTTAGGTAATTTTTAATATAGCCCCGCTAGTTATTTAAATTCTTAATAAAAGTTAAAATTACTATTATTACTATTATTATTATTAATTAGCTAGAGTTAATCGTAATTATCGGGCGTCTAAAAGTAAGCTTTAAAATTCTCCTAGCTATAATAATCGAAGAAGATATTTTAGATAGTATTATAGGAAGGAGAGAAAGGTACTACGCTTACCTTTAAACGTACTATATACAGCCTATAATTTTACCTACAACGACTAGATTTTTATTTTATAATTATTCTACTATTATTACTATTACAGCCTAATAAGTTATTAGTTAAGTTATTACTCTACTAGCTATAAAATTTAAAAAATTCTATATTTAATAGGCTTTAGGTTATAGCGTTTTTATTTTTACCTATCTTTATATTAAGTAAGGACGTAGCGTATATTAAGTTAATACAGCTCCTACAGATAAATATAAAGAAATATAATAAAAACTTTTATAATTTAGAAAGAAAAGTTTAATTTTACACTAATAATAAAACTATATTAAAATAATATTATTATAATATCTAGAGTCCTATTTAAGAAATCTAATTATATAGAGATTAATTCTCTTATTAAAAGTAATATTTTTAAGTTTATTACGTACAATTCTACTATTTATATAGACTATATATTTAATTTTAAAATAATATAGAAAGTTAAAAATAAAAATATAATTTTATATAAAATATTTTACTATATACTTACTAGTTACTCTAATAATAATAAATAGTTTATTTTTATATAATTACTCACTATCTAAAAAATAAACTAAAAACTTATTCTAGCTTTAGGCGTAATACTTTTTAAATTATATAGTATAAAGTGTAAATTATATAATATTACTTAAACTTATATATAGTTTAAAAATCTACTACTACGTACGCTGTACGTAAAACCCCTAAAACAGATAAACTATTTTTTTATAGTATAATCTTTTAAGTTATATACCCCCTATATAGTATAGTTAAATTAAATTTATATTAGGTTAAAATATACTATAACTACTATATTTAAAGACTAAAGATATTCCCCTCTACGTATAATTTATATCTACTTATAATAAAGGAAAACGTAGAGATTTTTAGCTTAATAGTTATATAGATAGATAATACTTTAAGTATTATTTTACTTACTTTTTTTTAATAAAAAAAATAAATTATAAGCTACAGAATTCTATATAAAGAATAAATTATTTCTTTTTATATATAAACCTCTAGAGTTTAATAAAATAAAAATTATTTAAAAAAAAGTATAATAATTACTATAATCTAAAAAAAAAGAGTAAAGTCTTTTATATAATAGATTTAACTAATCTAAAAGCTTAATAGGGGTATATTAAATAATATATAAAAAAAATATATCTTACTTTTATTTATTAACTAAAAGCTATATTTAACCTCTTTATAGCTATATAAATAAAAAAATCTATTATATTAGAAATATAAATACTAAATAACGGAATTAACTAGTATTTTAAAAACGTAATAAAAAAAGTCTTATATATTTTACTAGACTTTTAATATATAAACCTCTTTATTTTTATAAATAAATCTTTTATAAATAACTAAGATTTTAGCTTATAATTTAGATATTTTATTATTTTTAGAGTTAAAAACTATATAAATACTAAGTTTATTATACGTAGTAATATTATTTATTAAAACTTAACTAAATATAAATAAGATACGTAAAGCGTCCTTACTAGTAAATTATATAAAATAATTATAGGCTTTAATATAGCTATTACTTTTAATACTACTATTAATAAGATTTTTTATATAATTAATTTTTTATTAACCCCTATAGTAGTATATATAGATTTAAAATCTTTATATAATTATTTTATTAAGCTTAGTATAATAAATAAGAAAAGACTTATAATAAATATTATATTTTGTTACTAATTATATAAGAACCGCGAAATCTCTAAAATATAATAAATAGTAAAAAAAAATAATTCTATAGATATTTTTATAAAGGGTAAACTAAAGAATTTTTTTATATAATTAGTATTTTTTAATACCCTCTTTTATAGTATTAAAGTTTTAGTTAATAGGCTATAGCCTATATAAAAGGCCTAATAAGGTATTTTATATATTTTTTATATTTTAAATTAGATATCCCCTATTATATAAATTACTTTATAGTATATTTTATTTTTTTTATATATTATATTCTTTTACTTTATCGCACGAAGGTTAAAAGAAAAATTTTTAAAATATTATATGTAAAAAAAATTTTTTTTTTTTTTTATATCCCTAATCTTCCTCTATATTAATAAAGGAAAACCAAAGAAAAAATAAAAAAAAAATAAAAAAAATATCTATATACTTTAAGTATAATACTTATACCGGGCTTTATATAACTATTATCTATAAAAACTATATATATTACCCTAAAATATTATTAAAGTATAATATTTTATAAAAAGTAAAAGCTTAGTATTATTACTATACTTTTATATATATAACTGCAGCTTTAATACTCTACGTAACTATATAAAGAGTATATAAAAATACTTAAGTTAATATTACTAGATAAAATAATATTAATATTTTATAAAGGTAACTACTATACTATATACTTATTATATTATAAAATAATACTGTATAGAAAGAATTACACAGGAATATATATATAGATTAATATAAAAAACTAATAAAAATACTCTATCAGTCGTAGTCTTAGTAGAAATAGTAATTTAAATTTAACTATTAAGTATAAGAGCCCGTATAAAGATAAAGCTAAAAATAGTTATAATTTACTATTATTACTATAGCTACTATTTATATAAAATAAAAAATATTTTAAAAATTTTAATAGAGGTTAACTCCGTATAAAAGAAAATAGCTAAAAAGTTAAAAAAAAATAATATCTAAAACTACGTATAAAGATAATAATAGATAAAAACTAAAAAAAGTAATATTATAGAAAGAAAAAAACTTTTTTTTATATATTATTATTCTATATAGCTTTAGATCGGCCCTTCTTAATTATTATATAATAACTTCTTATTTTAGTTTACTATAATTTTACTTTTTACTTTTATATAACGTATAAAGTTATTAACTCTTTACTTTAGTTTACTATAATTTTAATTAATAAGTAGTAGTATAATATAATATTTTACTTTTTATTATTATATAACGCGTAAATAATAGACTAAATTTAGTTATATAAAAATATATTAAGATAAAAAGATACTCGTATAGAAAAGAAAACTACTTATTTATATATAAAAAGAAATATAAGAGGATAGAATATTTATATAGTATTACTATAAAAAGAAAAGTTACTAGTATATATAGAGTAGTTAATCTAAATAAATTTACTAGTAATACGGAGCGTATAAATTATATAATTATAATTATATATATTTGTATATTAATTAAAAAAAAGGGTGTGGCTGTGGTAGCTGTGTAGGCGACCAAAAGGGGTTTTAAAAAAGGAGGAGTATATGTATACCTTTATAATATATAATTATATAATTATACGATCTATACTAGTAAGTAAAAACTTTATCTACCTATTACACGGATAGTAAAGAAAAAAAATATTAAAATATAACTATTATTATTTATTATTTTATACTATTTCCTATTTATTATAATATTATAGAGGACTATTACTCTGTATAAGTAAAGTATAGTTATTCTAATAAAAATAGTATTTTATTATTTATAAAATAAATATTTTAGAGCTATTTAATATATAATAATATAATTAGTATTATAAAATAGTTATATTTTAATAATATATACTATTATTAATATGTAAATTAGTAATAGTAAAAGAAACTAAGTAAATAATTACTATTATAAATATTTATATTTCTTTACCTTTACCTATAGAAGTTATATTAACTTAGTACTAGTATACTATATTCTTACTTAATATAGAAGTCGGTAAAAATAATAGCGCTATAATAAAAGCCTATTAAATATAACATTTTTTATATAATATAACTAGTAAAGAAATAATTAAAATTAATAAACTTATTAGATTATAACGGTAATAATAGTAAGGTAATAATTATAAAATAGAAATAGTTTATTATAGATAAAATTATAGGCTATATATAGTATATTTAATATATAGCGTATTTAAAATAGTAAACGTAGTAGCTGTCTTTTCTTCCTATAAATACTATTAACGTTTAGAAATCTTCTATTATTATTATATTTATAATATTAGTATTCTACTATTTAATAATTAGACTAGGTAAGTCTTTGTATATATTATAGGCTTTTACTAATAGTTATAACTAGTTAAATTATTTTAAAAACTATTTTAACTTCTATCTATACAGAGTATACAAGGCCGGTTTATTTAATAAATTTACTATTTTAGTTAACGTCTTTAAGACTAACTTAATTTTAATAGACCTTTTCTTACTTAAAATAGTTATAATTTTTAAGTTTAATAATATCTATAAAATCGCTAAGGTCTACTTAGATTATATAGTAATATAGTAGACTTTATAATATAATAGTATAAAAAAAGTAAGACTCTTTTTTCTAAAATAAAGAATTGCGACAGTAATAGTAGTAATAATAATAGTAATAGTAGTACCTTAAGAATAATAAAAAAATAGTTTTTAAAAATAGTAAAGAAGGTAAAGTATTAGTAATATAAATATATAAAGATAATTAAAATTATTTAAGCGTAGAGATATATATACGTGTAAAAGTAGAATTTTAAAATAGATAGTAGGTAGTAAAAGGAGGGTATACTACGGCGCTATAAGGTAGTTATATAGAAGTTTACTATTAGGAAGTTAGTAGTTATTATAGAATAATTAAAAAATTCTATAAAAAGTACTATATTATATTTTTATACTTTGTTTATTATTAAAAAGATTATAGATTATTAGTACTAGTAAAAACGTTATTGTAGTTATTACGTAAGAAGTTTACTAAAATTAGTTAGTATTAGCGATTATATAATATAGTAGAAGCTTAAATAGTTAGTTTCGAGTCGCGTAATATTACGCTAATAATCCTACGGGAAAGAGAGATATTTATATAAAATTAAATAATAATAGTAATAATATATAAATAATTATAATATAAATATAAAATTATAGTAAACTTATTAATAAAACTAAATAGTACTTATAAAGTATAAATAATAAATTAAAATTACTTAAATAGAGTAATTATTCTAGTATTTATTTTAAGTTTCTATAATTTAACTAAACTTTTAAATATACTAAATAAGGCCTTTTATATATTAACTAACTTAATTCTTAATAAAAGTTTCTTATATATTAATATTTATATAATATTTAAATATAAATTATGCCTATAGGCACTGTATAAGTAATTAAAGAAATATTAAAAAAAGAGAAATATATATTTACCTCTATATCTTATATATTAATAAAAATTATATAATTAATATAAAGTACGCTTTTATATATATAATTACTGCTTACGTAATATATTATTAGTATTATAGTAAACAGTTCTTTCCGATTATTTAAAAGCTTAAAATTTTTTTTCTTAAATCTATACTCGATTTTTAATACTTTTATTTAAAATTAATTTACTTATAAAAGTAAATAATATATTAAATTATAATAATTCTAACAGTATTACTCTAACGTATTTAAAATATTATTATATAAAAAAATATAATATATTTAATATTATATATATTAATAAGAGTTTAATAAAAAATATTATTTATAAAAAATTTATTCTTAGATTAAAATTTATAGATAATATAAGAGTTCTAATAGAGATTCTTTTTTTATATATATTACTCTATTATTATAAGTCAAAAAAGCTTATTATATATAATAAAAATATATATAAAATATTAAAGTACTAGATAGAAGATAAAAATATATTAAAACTTTACTTTAAAAATAAAATAATATTCTCTAATACTCTAGTATTAAAAATTATATAGAATTTAAAACTATATTTTTATAAAATATAACAATAAAGTAAAAACTAACTTACTTTTACTTACCTATATATAAATTAATTTTAGTTTTTTAATATATTAGTATATATTTATATATATCTATTTTTAACTTAGAAAAATTATTTAGTATAAATTATAGTAATTATTTTATTAGTAAAGATATTATAATCTATTTTTTCACTATAATTTATATAGAAAATAAAAATAATTAAGTTTATATAAAAATATTTAATTTTTAACTCTTATTATTCCGGTCTCGATAGAGACCTAGAGGTTTTAGAGTTATAATAAAATAATTAATATAGAATATTCTATTTTATTTAGTTATATACTAAGCTATTTATTTTCATTACCCTAAACCTGCTAGCTATTATCTCCTTATAGTTCTTATAGCCTAATTTAAAGAATTTTTTAGTATTTAGGTCTAGCGCACCTACTTTACTTTTATAATATTATATACCTACAGCTCTATAATATATCTAGGGTTATTTAGTTTATTCTTATATAAATTCTTTAAGTTACTTTATTACTTTTATATAAAGTTTTTATTTAATTATAAAAGTTCTATAAGTTATTAGTTTTAGTAGTAGACTCGCCGGGACAGTAGTAGTTACGTTTAAAATAGTTATTACGTACTGCCTTATACCTTAAGTATTTAGTAGGTATTTAAAAGTACTAGTAATATTAGCTTTTTATTTAATCCGTAAGGCGTTCTGTCTTATTATTTATACTTTAGTTAAATTTTTAGTCTTTTAGTAATAGCTGCTATAACTATATACTACTTTTTAGTTATATTAGGCGTACTATTATATAGTATTGTACTAAAAATAATATAAATATTATCTACGTCGCCCTACGCTAGTTATAGGAGGTTACTTATTTTAACTTTAACTTTTTTATTATTTCTTTTATTTATTTATTTAATATATACCTTTTATAGTATACGCTGTAAGAGTTTATAATATAAAAGCCTATATATCTGTTACTAGTAGGTTGTCTATTTTATAGTTTATTAGGTATATAGGAGTCTAGTACTATTTTACGCGTTGCGCTGCGTACCGTAGATATAATATTTTTTTTCTCTTTTTTTATAAATGCTTATTTAGTATTAGTTATAATAGTAAATACGTAAGTATAAGTTATTAAAGTAATAAATTATACTAAGCTATAATACTATTAAGTACTATTAAGTAGTTATTACGTACCTATCTTAGCGTAGCACTTTTCCTAATTAGGCTTAGCATAGTACCTTTAAGAGCCGGTTATTAGGTCCTATAGTATATATAGCACTTTCTTTTCTAATTAGGTAGTTGCTAATAGTAACTTTATTACATAAAAAAAAAAAAAAAAAAAAACTCTTATTATTAGTAAAAATAATAGTAATAAAGTTTCTATATCTAAAATTATTTAAAAATATAATACAGTAAATACTATTATTAACTGTTTTTTTAATTTATATAATATATATATAATTATATTATATTATAATTATATAGTTTATAATAATATATTTTATATTAATAATATATATACTATAATATCACTACGTATTTAATAATAAAATTATATTTATATATATCTATCCTATAGTCCTAATTTAGTTATAATTAAAAAAATATAATAGATATTATACTATAAGATAATTAAAAAATATAAAAATATATTTATATTTATATATATTTATATATTAATTAAACAAATAGTATAACTGTGATGGCTTAGGGTAAATAAATATAAATATAATTTATATATAAAACTAAGTTTAACATATATAAATATCTTAAAACGACTAATAATTAATAAGTAGTATAATATACTATAAAAATATTAATAATTATATTTTACTACATTCTAATTAATATATATTAGTTATAGAAGTTTAATATCGTCTTTACTATTTATATAGCGCAAGTAGGCAGTCGCGTTACCTTACCTATACCTATACTATACCTACTAATATATAAACGACTAGTTTAATAACTATTTAATTACGTAACTAATATATTTAGTATAAATTAAGTAGCTATTTATACAGGTATTATTTTTATAGTTATCTTTTTAGTTAGGTGTTAGTTATTACGTAGATAAATTAGTATTTAATAAAATTTTCTTATTATATTTATATTACAAAATCGAGATTTAGATATACTTATTACTTTTTAATAGAGGCTTAGTAATAATAATTATTAAAAGTAAATTAAAAAGGATATAGGCTAGCCTAAAAGTAAAGTAATAGTATAAAAATATATATATTTTTATTATATACACGTGTATAAGGAGGCGTATAAAAGGAAAGATAATAAAAGCGCTGTATTAAAACTAATTAAGCTACTTACTATATAGCCGTAGCTAGTATATAGCTAGTAATAGCGCGTACGCTCCTAATAAATAAAGCTTTAATAAAAGAGACGAAGTTTAGTAAAAATATTATATTAAAAGTATATTACTATAAAATAGGTTATAGTTACTTTATATAATATTTTCTTTATAATAGTTTTTACTATTATAAGTTATTACCTTATTATTACAGCAGCTAAGAATTAGTAGCTAATATTTACTATAGTACGTTATATATAATAGACTAGATTTATTAAAACTTATATACTATTAGGTAATCTATATAAAAATCTATTTCATATATAAGTTAATATTATAACTATAAAAGAAGAAACTATAACTAACGTCTAGTAGAAGATTATTTAGTAGTTAAGTATTTAATAACTAAATAAGTATAATTTAATTATTTACAGGGTTAAATATACTATTAAAAATAAATATATTAGGAATATTATTTACGTAGGAGTTAAAAAAGTAATTAAAATACTAAAACTCTAAAGAATAGTAGAATAAGGCCTAAAGACTAAAAAGAGCGGATATACTAAAATAGTAAATTTAGTTAAATAGGGCCTGTATTAGAATAATTATATTTTACTTATATAGAGTAATAGTCGTCTATAATATTATAGTAAATAGGAAATAGTATAAAATAATAAATAATAATAGTTATAGTTTAATTTTATTTTTTTTCTTATTTTTACTATTTATATAATAGCTAAATAGGGGTTCTGTACGCTAGTATAGATTATATAATTATATAACTATAGCTATATAATCTATACACTTTATATTACTAGTAAATTTATTTAGATTAACTACTTTATATATACTAGTAACTTTCCTTTTTATAGTAATATTATATAAATACTTTATCCTCTTATATCTCTTTTTATATATAAATAAGTAGTTCTTTTTTCTATACCGGTATCTCTTTATCTTAATATATTTTTATATTATTAAATTATAGTCTGTTATTTACGCGTTATATAATAATAAAAAGTAAAATTATATAGTATACTACTATTTATTAATTAAAATTATAGTAAACTAATATAAAAAATTAATAATTTTATATATTATATAAAAAATAGGAAATAAAATTATAGTAAATAGAAGTAAGAAGTTATTATATATTAGTTAAAAAGGGCCAGTCTAAAGATATACAGAATAATAGTATATAAAAAAAGTTTTTTTTTTATAATATTTTTTTTATTTATTATTATCTCTATACGTAGTTATAGATACTATTTTTTTTTTAGCTATCTTTTGTTATATAGAGTTAATTTTTAATAAAATTTTTAAAATAGTTTTAGTTCTGTATAAATAGTAGTGGTAGTAGTTATAGTAAGTTATAATTATATTTAATTTTATCTTTATATAGGTCCTTATACTTAATAAATAAATTTAGGTTATTATTTTTACTAGAACGGCTACTAATAAAGTATTTTTTTTAATTTTTTATATTAATATATATATATATATATCTGTATAATTCTTTCTGTATAGTAATATTTTATAGAATAATAAGTATATAGTATACTAGCTGCCCTTATATAATATAAATATTATTTTACTTAATAATACTAACTTAACTCTTTTTACTATAAAAATTATTTATTATAAGGACTATTTTTATATACTCTTAATATAGTTACGTAGAGTATTTAAACTATAATTATATATATAAAAATACGGCAGTAATACTAAATTTTTATTTTTTATAAAGTATTATATTTTAGTAGTATATTAAAGTAATGTATATAAATTTTATATATAATAGTCGCACAGGGCCCAGTATAAGTAGTATATTTAAATTTTTTTTATTTTTTTTGTATTTTTTTTTATTTTTTTTGTATTTTTTTTTATTTTTTTAAGTATAATATTTTAAAAAAATTTCATTTTAATCTTCGTGTAATAAAGTAAAAGAATATAATATAAAAAAATAATATACTAACATGTAATTTATATAATAGGGGATATTTGATTTAAAATATAAAAAATATATAAAATACTTTATTAGGCTTTTTATATAGACTCTAGCCCATTAATTAAAACTTTAATACTATAAAAAAGGGTATTAAAAGATACTACTTATATAAGAGAACTATTTAGTTTACTCTTTATAAAAGTATTTATAAAATTATTTTTTTTATTATCTATCGCTGTACGTATTAGGTTATTTAGGAAATAAGTTATTAAAAATATTTAAATTTTTTATCTAGTATTATAACTTTGTTTAGTCTTTAAGTACTTATATAGAGATATTATATTTTTAAATATATTTTTTTAATAATAAATTTAGATCTGTCTCTATTATACGCTTTTTACCTTTTTTTATAAAAAAAGCTTTTTTTAGTATTATTATAATATTTAGTTTATATAATTAATTATATAGTTTTAGCTTATAATACTAGTATATTTATATACAGCAATATAGTTTTAAAAAAATTATTCTTATATTTTTATATAGATAAGGTTTTAATAAAATATATAATTTAATATACTTTTTTCTATCTATAAATATGGAAAAGAGTTACGTAATATATAAAATTATTTTTATATAGTATAAATTTAATAATAACTTAACCTCTTTATACGCCCTTACTAATTTATAGTAGATGAAAAAATCTAATTAATTACTAGTAATAGAGTAGTTAAATAAATTAATTAATTTACTTATATAGCAGATAAAGAAATCTAATTAACTACTAGTAATAAAGTAATTAAATAAATTAATTAACTAACTACTAATTAGTGTTAGAAGAACTATACTTTATTTATATAAAGTAATAGTTGTCTATAATATTATAGTAAATAACAAATAGTATAAAATAATAAATAATAATAGTTATATTTTAATTATAGTTTTCTCCTCCTCTCTACTATTTATATAATAGCTAGATAGGGGTTCTATACGCTAGTATAGATTATATAATTATATAACTATAACTATATAATCTATACGCTCCGTATTACTAGTAAATCTATTTAGGTTAACTACTCTATATACAGCCTGTATAATACTGCTAATTAGTATTAAAATAATAAGTAAATTAAAAACAAAGACTAGATACTGTAGATAATAACTAATAAAAAAAATATTATTAATATTTAAGAGGTTATGTAGGCCGTAGAAATATAGGTATATAATTATTTTAAGTACTAAGCGCGGAGCGTAAAAGGCAATAAAGGGGATAACTATATAAAATTAGTATATTTAGAGATATAAAAGCTTATAAGATATAAAAAGTAATAAATATAAATAATAACGCTTAGAGTATTATAAATTAATTAGTAAGCGGCGTAGGTAGTTATATTTTATAACCTTAAAAGTAACTATTAAATAGCTACCAGAGCTAAGCTTCTAATAGTTATATAACTAACTTACTAATATTAAAGGGATAGTTTAATAAGAAGAATAATAATAACTAAGTAAATAGGTATCGGTCTAGACTTAGTAATCTACTTCTAAATATTACTAATATTATATTTAATATCGTATTATAAAAATTAAAAATTTATTATTTTTATAAGTATTTATATAGTTAAGATATTATAGTTAAGAAAAAATATAATTAAAAGAATTAGTTATTTAGTCTTATATAATTTTATTAATATTAATTCTATTAAAAGTAAATTTATAGAATTTTATAGAAATAGTAAAAAATTATTATATATTTTAGTTTTAGATATATAGTTAAAACCCTAACACTGTTTTTATATTTAGTTTTATCTATTAATAACGATTTAACTAATATGTAAAATTAGAGTAGAGTAATAAAAAAAAAGATAAATAAAAAAAGACACGTTTTTAAAAATTTATATAAAATTAAATAATAAAACTAAAAATACGTGAATAATACTACTATAAATAATTATTAGGGAGAATTATATAAGCGTTTTAGTAACTACTTATTAGATATATATAATAAATTAAAATTACGTAAATAAAAATATTATTTAATTAATAATTAAAGCTTCTGTAATATTTTAGTTAGTAAATATATTTAACTAAAAGTTTTACTATATCCTTTTAAGTCTAGTAAAAGTTACGTAACATAAATTTTAATAAGAATTTATTATATAATAATAAATTTATATAATTAGTAAAATTTTAGCTATTACTTATATAATTACTGATTATGTAATATATTATTAATATTATAGTACATAATAATACCTTTTTAATTTTATAATCCTAGACTCTTGTTCTCTTAATATAGTAGTAAATTTAATAAAACTTAAATTTAAAATTAGTTACCTTTTAAATGTAAATACTCCTATTATAATAATTATTTTAATTTTAAACAGAGATTATAATAGTATTTATAATGCTAATTAATATATTAAATATAAAAATATAATTACTATAATATAAATAAAGCTAAAAGTAATAGAGTATTTAAGGTAATTTAAAGAGATAAAGGAATTATTAATAGAGACTTAATTAAAAGTCCTAAAAAAGAAAATAAAAGAATAGTATTAGAAAAGAGTTCAAATATTTAAAAACTATTCTTATAAACGGCTTTTTATAAGAGTTGCGTTATAATATTAATATAAGTAATAAAAAACCTATAATTAACTAAATAAACACTAAAAAATAAATAAATACAATACGCTAAAGAAAATATAAAAATATTAAAAAAATAAATATTTTTAAAAAAAGTAGTTCCTAATAAGTTTATAATATAAAGGGAAAGGATTAGAAAGGAGTATAATAGAAAAAGTAGTAATAATAAAATTAAAAAAGAACTAGCTATTAACTACTTATAAAATAAGTTATTTTAATATTTTAAATTATATTTATTTTTATTTATTTTTATTTATTTTTACGTTATAATTGTATTGCCTTAATATTAATTTTATTAAATATTTTATAAGTTATAATTTAATAGTTAAAGTTTCGACTACTATTTAATTAATAGATAGAAGTTATTAAGTATTTATTAAAATACCTATTTCTTTTATTTTATTTATAGTAAAAACTATATAAATAAAGTCTTTATATCTAATATTAAATCGAAGATAAAATAGGGTAAGTAACTTAATAGTTTTATTAGTTCTTTTTTAATATAATATATAAGATATATATATATATATATATATTTAGATATTTAGATATTAATTAAATAAAAGAGTGTGGCTATAGTAGCTGTATAGGCGACTAATAGAGTTTTTAATAAATAAGGAGTATATCTATACCTTTATATATATATATATATATATAATTATTA
This sequence comes from Pleoardoris graminearum, assembly GCA_030770415.1. NCBI lineage: Eukaryota > Fungi > Ascomycota > Dothideomycetes > Pleosporales > Didymosphaeriaceae > Pleoardoris > Pleoardoris graminearum. The sequence continues at coordinate 3,015 of JASEKS010000504.1, read as the reverse complement.
TATTATATTATAATTATAACATTTTTATTAATATTAATATAGGTTAGTAATTTAAAAAATAACGTCCCTATTTATAAAATAACGGACGTTTTAAACTATTATAAAAATAAAAAATTTTATATTTTTCTTACCTAGCCTACACCACTAATTTACCCTCTATAGAACATATATAGGGTTATTTAAAATAAAGACCAAATAATAATAAAGACGCTAATTTAGATATAGAATAATATTTAAAAAGAATAGAGGTTTTTAATATAGTTAAAATTAAAAATGAATATAAAATACTATAAGAGGTTATTTATTATTATACTTTATTACTCGCTACGTATTAGAAGACAGTTAAAATAGCTTAGGGATATAATAGTAAGTACTAGTAATATATTATTTACTAGTTTATTATTAAAAATTTAAAATTTAACTTTTGGTAATAATTATAAAATTAATATATTAATATATAAAAATATTCTGGGTATAAATAATGGATGGTATCTGTTACTAAATATATAAAAATAAGATAATTCTATAACTTAAATAAAAAGTTATAATAGTCTAAAGTAGAATTTTAAAAGTTTTCTATATTTACGAATTTCTTTTTAATTCTAAATCCCTTAGTAAGTATCTACTACATATCTAAATTAAATACGCTAGACTATTTTTTTAAAAGGGTTTTTTTTATATTTTTAGATCTATTAGTTAACAAGTTATCTTATTTTTAAAAAAAGAATATTTTTTCTTTTATTTTTTCTTTTGTTACTCCCCTGTAGTTATAATATATATATATATTAGTAATTACTCTATATTATATATTTCTTTACGTTTATCCGTAGGAGCTATATTAACTTAGTATATACTACGTTCTTACTTAATATAGGTAGGTAGAATAGAGGTACTATAACTAGAGTCTATTAAATATAAAATTTTTAAAATTCTGTTATATATAGTAGAGTAATCATTTAAGCTAATAACTTATTAGGCTATAGTAGTAATAATAGTAGTGCAATAACTATAAAATAAAAATAATTTTCTTTTTAGGGTTATTACTATAACTTTACGTAGCCTTAGGCTAACTATTTAAACTTTTACTATATTATAAGTTCCTCTTTATTATACAACCTAGCAGCTAATATAAACCTTTAGATATTATTAATACTAACTCTTAATACGCTTCTTCCGTAGTAACTATAATAACTTTTTACTATTACTAATAACCTATAACCTTATTAATAGTTATTAAAGTATTAAAATACGACCGTACCCCTTATAGGACCTTTTAGTTCTTTTAAAATAATTATTAACTTTTTTAATAGGAAGTTTCTATAACTGCCTTATAGTGCTATAGTATACTTTTTTTTATTCTACTTCTATATATACGTATATCCCTACGCCTAAAAAATTTTAATTTTTTAATAAGATTTTTTTACTAAAGCTTCGCTTCTTTTACTATTATAAAAAAGTTTTTTTATATTATTATTAAAGTACTATTATTACTACTACTACTATTATTATTACCGTTCTCTAAATAAAATAATAGTATATAACTTTTTTTTAGTATCTTTTTATAAATTTTGCTATATCCTTATATAGATAAATTTATACTTTATCTTTATAGGTATTATTAAGATTAAAAATTATATGCTGCTTTAGTTAAAAAAGATATATTTAAATTAAATTAGAATTAAAAATATTAATTTAAAAGTCTTTTAGTCTATTAAGTAGCCTAGCTATTTATACTACACGATAGTAAAAGTCGGAATAGTTTTTAATATTATTTAGTTAGTTATTACTATTACTAAAAGTTTATACTATATACTATAAATTACTTAGTTTAATTATTAAATACTAAAACGCCGACCGAGATAGAATAAAGTAAAAAAAAAAAATATTATTTTAATAATAGGACTAAAAAATTTTTTAAACTTTATATATAGTATTTATAGAAAAGAGAAATAGTTACTACGCTAACTATTTTAAACATACCATATATAACCTATAATTCTACTCTACCTAAAATAATAATCTATAAATACTTTATTATTATTTTATAGTTATTACACTACTATTATTACTATTATAGTCTAATAAGTTTATTAATTTAAATTATCGCTCTACTAGCTATAATATTTAAATAAGTATATATTTAATAGACTCTAGTTATAGCGCTCTAATTTGTACAGACTTTTATATTAAGTAAGGACGTAGCGTATACTAAGTTTATATAACTTCTATAAATAAATACTTAAAAGTAAAATAAAAATAGTTTATTATAAATAAAATTATAAATTATATTTAATATAAAACGTGTTTAAAATAGTACGTATAATAACTTTTTTTTCTTTTTATAAATACTATACGTCTAGAAATCTTTTTAATACTATTATTAAAACTATACTTTTTATTTTCTATTTTACTATATCTATATTAGTATTCTAATATCTAATAATTAAACTACTAAGTAATCTTAACTATATAGTATACGCTTTTACTAATAATAATAACTACTTATATTATATTAAAGGCTGTCTTAATTTTTATTTTAATATAGTATAAGTAGCCAGCCTATAAAATAAGTTAATAAATCTTTTAGTTAATATTATTTTTAATACTAACGTACTTCTAATATATTTTTTTTTACTTAAAATAATTATAATTCTTAAATATAATAATACTTATAAAAACGCTAAGAATTATATTAGATTATATAGTAATATAATATAGTGTATAATATAATAGTGTAAAAAAGGTAAAACTTTTATATTTAAAGTAAAACACAGTAGTAGTAGTAGTAGTAGTAGTAGTAGTAGTAGTAATAGTAGTAGTAGTAGTAGTAGTAGTAGTAATAATAGTAGTAGTAGTAGTAGTAGTAGTAGTAGTAGTAGTAGTAGTAATAGTAGTAGTAGTAGTAGTAATAGTAGTAGTAGTAGTAGTAGTAGTAGTAGTAGTAGTAGTAGTAGTAGTAGTAGTAGTAGTAGTAGTAGTAGTAGTAGTAGTAGTAGTAGTAGTAGTAGTAGTAGT
>JASEKS010000503.1:0-26224 GCA_030770415.1 Pleoardoris graminearum | reverse complement strand
ATATTACTAAATTAAGTTATATTAAACTACTAATCTATTACCTAATTAGGCCTAGTTTGCCAGGCTAAGCCTATTTAGGAATAGATTTTCATCTCGTCTAACTTTAGATAGCAATTTAGCCTAAAATACCTCCTAAATATAACGTGTTCCGCACAGGGATTTCGGCTTCCCTACAGCCTTATATTAATTCCTTAGCGGTGCCCCGCACTTCTAAAAACTCTGCACTTTACTATACAAAGTAGGCGCGTTCAAAGAACGCTGCGACGAGGAGAGGAATCGAACCTCTAATGCGCAGGAAGACCTCGAAAATTCGAGGAATCTTGGCATTTTCCAGGCACATGCTCCCACTGTGCCACCCCGCCATCTATATAGCTTAATATTACTAATAGTTTATAGAATTAAAGCGTCCTATATTTTACTTTTATTATTTAGATAGTACTCTATCTAGTAAAAGTAATAAAAGTTATTATAATACTAAAAAGTAAGACTTCTATTACTAAGCGTATAAGAGCAGATATAGCTATAAACTAATATATATACTAATATTTTAATTTAAATAATTTAAAAAAATTATATACTTACTATTATAGTTTTTGTTATATTTAAGAGATTACTAAGTACTTTCTGTCTTATTATAAACTACTCTATAGTATAAAGATAAAAAAGCTTATTTATAAATAGATATAATTTTTTAATCTACTTCTATTAATTTTTACTAATATAGATTTTATAAATAATAAAGCTTAATAAATTATAAACCGCTGTTAAGTAAATAATTAAAATAAATAAAAACTTAGGTAGTAATTTTATAAATAATATTTTTAATAAAATTACTTTACGCCACGCTTAAGCTATTTAAAAGTTTAGTAAGCTAGTTAAATTATTAATCTATTAAGCGTATCTATTAGAGTTATTATATAATTTTTATTATTTTATTATCTTTTCTGCGCTTTTAGGGTTTTAAATTTATTATTATAAATAGCGGCTTATTAGCTATTTAATATTTAATTTAAAGCGCTTTACGCTCTATTATTATATAATTTCTTAAAATTTTAGCTTAGTAATTTTTCCTTTTATATTTTTAAAATTTAGTTATTTTTTAAATCTTTAGAATTACTAAGCTGTAAGAGCTTTTATTAACCTATTAGCTAGTATATTACTTATCTAAAAGTATTTAATTTTAAAACTTTTTTTTAAATACTTTTAGCGTAATTATATATTCTATATATTTATATAGCGTAAATAGATAGGTATACGCTTATTTTTACCTATAACTAGCCTAATTATTTATTAGTTATTATAGAATATACGCTATATAGCTTTAAAATCTAAAGTAAGTTTTTTAAAGAAGCGCTTTAGAACTATTATTTTTTTTATTTATATACTTACGCGCGAGGAGCTCTGCTTTAGTTATTAATATTATAATAATAGCCTATCTTGCGGCTTTCTAGATAATTACTTTACTAAATAATATAATAATATAGCTATATAAAAATTATTTACTCTTTAAATTATCTATAAATAAAGCGTTTAAATAGATTATAAGTTTTAGGCCCTTATATACACTATATTAAATTACCTAAAAGTAAGTTCTATAAAGAAATATAATTATATGTTTTACTATAGTAAAGTACTCTTTATTTAAATTAATTAAAAAATAAAAAAGTTTTAAGACGGCGAATACTATATCTAGTTATATTATAATAGTAATATAAAATATAGATTTAACGCGCTCCTAATACGTCTTAATATTAGCTTTTATTACTTTTCCCTTATTTTTAACTAGTTTTTTTAATAGTAAAGGCGTTAGTAAAAAAAGTACTAAATTAGCTACTCTAAATTTTTTTATAATCTTTTTAATATATAAAATATAAATTAGCGTAATTATTTAATTTTTTTAATTTCTAATTACTTATACTCTAAAATACTATTTTATAGCTTTACGTACCTCTATTTTATATATTCTTAAAAGCTTATTACGTAGTTTAAAAGCTTCTTATTAAAAAATTTTATAGTATAGAAGTAGAATATTATCTATATAAAAAAGTATAAAAATCTTATAATTTACGTTAAAAAATAAATAAAACTCTTTTTTTAAGTAAATAAGACTAAGCTTAGCTAGAATACTAAAAAATTCCTTATACTATAGTATAGGTAAGTCTTTTAGGCTATATAGAGTTTAATTAAGCTTTATATAACTACTTTTTTATTTATAGTTATTAGGTAGTTTATACTATACTAAATTTAAGAGGTTAATTAGTATATTAAAAAATATATTAATTATATTAAGTTATAAAATCTTTAGGTTAAATTTTACTATAATTATTATAGCTATACAAAAGGAGCGCGCTATAAGTATTATAGTATATATTAATAAAAGCACTTCTGAGTAGAAGTATAAAAGGCTTATTTATTTTTTTATATTTTATTTTTATTGCATTTTACCCCGCCTACTAATATTATAAACTAATAATATTATTATAGACTTATTATATAATTTAGAATAATATTTTTTTACCTAATTCTGCGTAAGTTTCTATATTATTTATTAAACTTCCTATTAAGATAATAATACTATAAAGGCCTACTAAAGCAAATTACGTATATACTTAGCTTATTTAATAGTTTTATAGAATAAGAAAAACTATATCTACTATTATTAGTATCTACGCCGCCTGTAGTATCTACTACCTAATTAGTAATATTTATTAGATAAAGATAAGGGACTTTCTAAAGTTTATAATGCTTAGTTATTTTTTTTTTTATTTTTTTTTTTTTTAGATCTTATAAGCGTACTAATAGATCTATCTTATTTTATTAGCTTAAGTCTAAAGTTATTCTATTACTTTTAGCTCTATTAATAATATTAGGTCTTTTAGCCCTTTTCTATTAATTACCTATTTTTATAAAGTCCTTATTCTATTAGCCTAGAATCTATTTATATAAAATAACGTACTAAGGAGGGCTTTAAAATAATTAAAAATAATATACTTAAAAAGATTATTTTTTACTAAAAGGTCGCGTACGCGTAGGTTAGTATAAAATTTATTAATAAATTATATATAGGTAAACGGTTTTAGTTAATTTTAGATTATATATTAGTTTAAAGTGTTACTACTACTAGGAGTAGTTAGTATAATAAATAGTAAGTTAGTAACCTATTTAAGATTAATATAATAATAAACGTTTTAGAAATAAAAAAAACCTATAAAGATTATAATATAGTAAAATATAATTTTAAGAAGTAAAAGTTAATAATATAGTATAGAGTATAGGATAGATAACTAGACTTATTAGTTTAAAAACTAGATATTTAGTTATATAGGCTCTAAGTAATAGTTTAACGACTCTCTTTAGTCCTAAAGTTTATATATCTAGTAATCCTTTAGGCTAACTGCGTTATATATAATTATAAATAATAATTACTAATAATTTTAAAGATAATTATAAGTAGGCTTAACCGTAACGGGTCGGGTCCGATAGGTTATAATAGCACTTATTAATAGATTTACGATAAGATAGAGACTTTTTTATTTCTTTTTAATACTAACTACCTATTTTCTTTTATATTTAAACTGTTATATATTATCTTACCTACACTTATAGATATTTTATAATACTCTTTTTTTTCTTTCTATACTTATTTATTATCCGCTATATATATCTGTTATTATTAATTACTATTTTATATATAGCTTTTTCTCTTTTTACCTTTAGGCTAGCCCTTAGGGTATTATTACTAATACTATTTTTACTAGGTTTTTTACGTTTTATAGCTATACTGCTAGAGTAGCCGTAATTACTACTATTTTATCTTTAAACTTAGCGTAGTTAGGGTTATTTTAGTTATTTAGTATAGCTAAGAGCTACTACTTTTATTTTTAAATATATTTTAGGTTACCTATAATAGGATTTTTAGAATTTATTACCTTTATAACTATATAGGTTAGTAATAATTACTATTACTATACTGGTGTAGGTATAGGTATAGTATATATTAGGCCCGCTCCTTCTTTATAAAGATATAGTCTATAGTTATTATAATTATAGTTTTTTTTATAGTACCTATAGGTTACCTATAAAGGTTAAATTTTTTTATAGTACTTTAGAGCTCTATAAAAGTAGTTAGTAAAAGGGTTTTTACTAAGAGCTTTATTATTACTGGTATAGTAATAAATTTAATTATATAAAAGTTATTACGCGTATTATTTTTATAAGGTTATTTATCTATAGTGTAGTTATAGATATTTAGTAAAATCTAATATAATTACCCGGCGTAGTAGGCTACCTTATTATACTTTTTTATATTATGTTATATATAGTATTAAGGGCGGTAGTATATACTAATACTCTATAGTATACTATTAATAGTAAGGAGTTATTACTATTATATTTTTTTTTTATAAATAGACGCCGCGTACTAGGTTAAAAGGTAACATTTATTTATATATTACTATTTTAACTTATTATAACTGAGTATTATATAATAAATACGTTCTTAGTATACGCGTTAATATATAACTACGCGCTATTTTTATCTCCTATTATTATATTTAGAATATTGCAGAGCCGTTTTGTAGAAACCCCTATAATAACTAATAGTTATTTTTTTTTAAAAATATAGGTACTACGCTAAAAGCGTAGCTTTATTTAAAAAAAAAAAAAAAAAAGACAATTATAAGTGGTTACTAATTTATAGATATATAATTAGAGTATAAGCGGAGCGTTACTATATTTAGTAAAATATTTTATCTTTACTAAAAGAAAGGAGTATAACTTTTAAGAGTTTAATATTTATATTATTTATATATAGTTTTATTAGTATTGTATTAAGCTATTTAGTATTTATTAAGTTTTTATTATTACGTTATACCGCGGCTTTATAAAGCTCGCGAAGTACGTTAATTAATATTAATAAAAGCGTATCTTTTAACTAGAGGTTACCTTTAATAATAAAGCAAGTTTTATACTTTATAAAGTAACTATTTTAATTAAATTTATAGGTAAATACTTACTTAAGTAAAAGTAATTATTTAGTATTTTTAAAATATATAACTACTTACTAAATTTACTTTTTAAAAAGTATAGTCTATTTTTTATATATAATCTAGTAAAAGAGCGGGCTAAGTAAATATAAAAAAATTATTTTTTATATTACTAGCTTTTTTAAAAGCTTATTGCAGTATATATAAGCTTTATTTTAAAATACTATTTTTTTAAGGCCCTATTTTATATAGTAGCTTAAACTATTATATTAATAATTATAAACTCTCTACACTCTTCCTGTATAAGATTTATACTAAAAATAAATATATTTATAAAGTTATATTAGAGAGAGCTATCTACGCTATTAAGTAAAGTATTTATAAGCTTTATATTACGTAATAACTTGCTTCCTAGATTAGGGCTTAATAATATATAAATACTATATAGGTTTTTATATCTATTCTTTAGTTTATTAAAATCTTTAGAATTTAATTTATATTACTTTTACCTTTATTAAGTAACTAAGCTATAGTCCCTTATAAGTCCCTACGTTTTATAAGTAAAAGTACTAACTATTTTACTTAATAAAAGGAGCTTTATATTACTAATTTAAGTAATAGTATTAGATAAACTTTTACTTACTATTTAAGGATTTTATAGACTTTTTATTTTAGGCTATTTTACTTTTTTACTAAAGTATACTTTACGAGAAATACTAAAGTATTTTTTTTTAAAGTCTATATTTTTAAGTTTTTTAGGCTCTAGAGTAGGCTAAAAATAAATTAAACTAATATTTATATTATATAATATACAGATTCGCGATTATTAGTTAGCTATATTAATAGTTTATATATATACTACTTATATAGAGCTTTACTTAACTAATTAGCTAAAAAGGGCCGATAACTACTATTATAATCTATCAGTTACTTTTTTAACTTTATTTTTATAAAATAGAGGTTATATTTATTCCTATTACTTTTTGCTCCGCCTACACACATATATATAAGTAGTATAGGGTTTAATAATAGTTAATATTTTTATTTATAATTATAAATCTTTTTTTATCTATAAAGATAATTAACTATAATACTAAGTACGCCTATTTACTAGCTTATCTACTTAGCTTACGCACCGAAGAAAAAATATATAAAAAAATATATATTATATATAGGCCCCCCTAAACTTTTAAATATTAATTACTCTAGTATTTTTACTTACTAAAGGCTTTACTATCTATTACCTTTACTATTACTATTGCCTTTGCCTTTACCTCTGCTATTTTTACCTTTACCTCTACTATATTCCTTATACTAAGGAATACCTGCTGTATCTATAAGATACTTATTTTACTTATTAACTTTGCTATAAACTATATATTATATTTTTTTACTTTTTTTACTTTTACTACTTTTACTATATCTCTACCTATTAAAACTACTACTACTACCGCCGCTAATACTACTAACCTAATATTTAATACTTTAATTACTTTTTTAATAAATAGGGCTACTATCTCGTCCGTAGGGCTATACTTATAGTTAAATATAATTATAATTTTAGAATCTACCTTTTCTCTATTAGCTACTTTTAGGCAGATAAAGTATTTATACTTATAAGTATTTATTAGGGTTGTATCTCTATTACCTATAAAATAGCAGAATACTATAAAAAGAGCTTAGATATCTATACTAGACGCCTTAAAATTAATTAGAATAGGTATTTTATTATTATTAGTATTAATAAAAGGAGAACTATACTATATAAAAGCTGGATATTTAAAAAATAATAAAAATAATATCTTAGTAAGTATTTTTTTTTAATAAACGTTTAGCCGTGTTAACTGCAAAAAAAGATAAAAAAGAAATATATAAATAGTAATAGTAGCTATACCCTACGTATCTCTCCTTTAAAGAATATAGTTTTAGTACTAAACTTTTTTAATTTAATATTTTTTTTAGGGGGCATACTAAGCGCGCTAGCATAGTCTAGCGCAGCGCTATACCTTTTTTAATTTAGCCTTACCTAACTTTTTTAACACATTAAGTATAAAAGTATATATATACTTCTTTTTTTTTTAAAACTCCTTTTAGTCGCCCTAAGCTACTACAGCTATACTATTTATTTAATTAGTATATAAATATATAGCTAAAAAGATAAAATAAAACCTATGCTAAAATACCCCTAAGTTATTACTTAAATTACGTAATATTTTTACTAATTTCTAGCTTACTAGAGTTATAGACTTATATATTAAAAATTTTATTAAACGCTTTACCTATATCTATAATCTTAATAGTATATAAAATATTTATAAATTTTATAGTCTCTTTCTATAAGATAGACTAATTTTTTTTTCCTTTATAAAAAAGAGTTTTATTAAATATAATATTACGCGTTATAATAACCTAGTTAAGTAATAATATCTATATTTTATAAATATTAAAAGCTAGGTAACTAACTAAATATTTAATATAAATATATAGATTTATATTAAATTTATATTTATTACGCCTAGCTATATAATCTTTATTTAAAGAATATACATAATAACTATAAGTATATATATTATTTTAATTTAGACGTAGATCTACTATTTAGTATTTTATAAGCTTAGATTTATAATAATAAAAATACTATCTAAACTAGCTATAGAGGACTTTATTTAGAGATTATATACTCTTAAAAACTATTAGACTAATATTATAAAGCGCTATAATTACTTTTATAACTTTTAGTTAAAACTTTTTTAGTAAGTTTATAGTAAGTCTTATAGTAATAGCCTTATTAATAATTTTTTAGCTAACGCGTTTAGCGCCGCTATTTAGCTTATATATATATAAAAGTAGTATTTTAATATTTATACTAAGCTCTTTTACTTATTATTTAAAACGCGATTTTTTATACTATAGATAGGTAATAATATTATTATTTTAAAAAAATTTTATAATTTTAAGTTTATACTAGGTATATACCTATATAGTAAAGCTTAAAAATACTTTTATAAGCTTTAAAAGTAACTTTACCTATAGACTCTATATATAAATCTTTCTATTATAATTATTTTTAACTAGTAATATTTACTACTTATTAAGCCTTCCTTTAGGTATATTAAAAAGATTTTATAAAATACGCTAGTATAGTTAAGGTAATAATTTTTTTAGTTTTTAAAAAATTACCTAAGCTGCGTATATAAGGGAATATTACTCGTAATATATATACTTAGTATTTAAAATATAAATATTTTACGCTTTATAAATAGAGGCGTATAAAACTGTTTAACCTAAATATTTTATTTTTTAGTATTATATATCTTTAGTATTAATACGTAAATATATTAACTATAAATAAAATTTTTAATATACTAGTATTACGCTCTAAACTAAAGGATAAAAAAATAGAGGCTTATATTTAATAAATATAAAATTATACTTATAAATAAGTGTTATAAGTATAAAACTTTATTTTAAAAATCCTATATATAGTATATTATCTAAGTCTAAATACTAAAGCCCCTTATTATATAAGTAAGCTTTAGATACTATATTTAGATAGAATGTTTTTATAATAGCTATATTTTTTAATATAAAATTTTTTATAGAATTTCTGTTTAGCCTATTTAAAGCGTTTTTAATTATTAAGGTTTTTATACTAAAGATTAAAAAAGCTTACGTTTTAGTCTTAATAGTACGTATACTTTTAGTTTTTTTAAAAAATTTTAAAATAAGCAGTAATCTATTATTTACTAAATATAAAATAGTACTATTATTAAAAATTATACTTTTAGAGAGCGTATAGGTATTATAATTTTATATAAAATATATACTATTAATTTATTCTAATTTACTACTTATAATAAGCAAAGGATTAATTACTATATATATAAAAGAGCTAAAAAATTTTAGCTTATTAAATTTTTTAATTTATAAGATGTTCCCCTTAAGTTATTTTTTTTTATTTAAATATATTATAAAGAACTGTAAATCTATTAAATTTAAAGCGCTTAAAAAGTTTTTTTTTATTTTTTTTTTTAGAAAGCGGCGTAGTATAACTAATATAAATACCTATTAATACTAATTATAAATAATAGTACTTAGTAGATTTTTAATAGTATCTTTTAGATTTATAGAGGTATTAGTATAATTTACCTTTATTTCTTAGCTATAAGCTATTTAATTAGAGGAATAGGCTTTATCAACTAAATATTATAAAGATCCTAGAGCTTTTAGTAAATAACTTAATAATTTTATTTTATAATATTATTTAAAAGATCCTTCCTACTTCTGTTAAAGAGAGCTTTTTACTTTTAAATATTAATTTTTAGGCTTAGGTTATATATATCTATTCTATTTAATTAAGTATTAATTTTTTACTAATAATAGTAAGAAAGTTAGTAATAGCTAGTTTTTTTTTAAATATTACGAAGTTTATATATTTTTACTTTTATATAAAGAGCTTTCTATTTATAATACTATAGCTTAGAAGCTATTCTTTTATATTTTACTTTTTTTAAATAAGTATAGTATTATTATTATATAATATTTTTAGCTACTGCGTTAGTAGTTAAAAGCTCTTATTTAAAAAAATAAATAATTAAGTAAGTAAAAATATCCCCTTTAATAGCGCAATATATTTAAATAGTACTTATAAGCTCTAGAACTACTATTATACTAATCTAGTTTTAGATATTTATTACTTAATTTGCTTTAGTAGTATAATTAAATAAATAGACTTAGTATATAGCTATTTTAGTAGTATAGTTGTAGTAAATTCTTATAATTTTAGCTTTAAATATTTTTATAATACGTAAAAGCTCCGGTATTAAAAAAAATTATTAAAATTATTAACGCTTTTAAGGTTAAAATTAATAAAATTCTAAATACTATAAAGTATATACTGTATTTTAAGCTATATATACTAAGTTAGCTAGCTCGCCGAATTAGTAAAACGGATAGTATTAGTTAAAAAAGATATAATAACTTTAGATATTATAATATTTAGGAAATTATTAGTTATAAGACTCGCTAAGCGTTTAATAGTTAAAAATATAGGTTATTATTTTATATATATAAATAAAGTAATACTTACTAGATCTATAAAACTAAAAGCTTTAAAAATAAAAGTTAAAAAATTAATTAGAGCTTTAGTAAATAGGATTTCTAATAATTAGGTATATAAAAAAAACTTTTCCTTTACTTCTAAAACGCCGGGCTTATAACTATAAAAGAAAAACAAGGTAGAAATTATTAAATTTTAAAATTAAAAAATTAAGACTATTTTTATAAATAAAAGTGCTAAAAAGCTGTATTATGTATACGTAAAGGAGAAATAAATATTTTATTTTAAAGAGCTTTATAAACTAATAATATAAACTCTAAGGTATCTTACCGCGATAAAAAGAAATACCTATTTTATTATATTAATATTTTAAATAATTATAGTTTACTTTTAATTATTCTACTATATACTTTTTAGTTATTTTTAATACTTTAAGCCTATATCTACTATTTTAATTAATATTTTACCTATTATAAAATCTAACTTATATAAATTATATATATTTTTATTAAAAATATTATATTTAGTATTTATATTATCTTAAAATTCTTATAAAAGACTTTTTTATAATTATACTTTTAATTAAATTTTATTATAAGATCTAGTTAACGCTTAATAAAAATTTAAATTTAGTTTTAACTAATTAGACTATAGTACTACTTAACTAATAAAAAGTTAATTATATCTTTAATAGTAATAAGTTAGAGTAGAAATATTTACGTATTTTAATTAAATATTTACTAAATAATTACCTACTCCTCTATTTTTAAAAGTTTTATTAAGATAAGAATATAGTTACGTTAAAAGATAGTTTTGGTATATTATTAACTTAACGTATTTTATTATATATTATAAAAAGATATAATAAAGGCATGTACATACTCCTCCTTTTTAAAACCCCTTTTAGTCACCCTAAGTTACTACAGCCACACTACTTTATTTAAATAATATATAAATATATATAAAAATATATAGTACGTTACTAAGTTAAAGTTATATTTTATTTAATAGCCCAGAGCGTAAGCTATATATAAGCTTTATTTAAATTTAGTAGAGTATTATATTATTAAGATATTACGTTATACTAAAGGTAATAGTATAATTTAGTAGGGTCTTAGTAGAGTAATATACTTGCCTATATAACACACTTGCCTGTAGAGTACGTTATCTATTATATAGTCCGTTGAGGCCGTCCTCGCTTATAAACAACACCCGAAGATCTGCACTTATAACTTATAGAATTAGCTGAGCCCGAGGCTGGATACATAGACTTTAGCTAATACTGCATGTATTGCCAAAGCTGTGCAACCTATCTATTGTATCCACACCACTTTCCAGATCTCTTTCGTTAGTGCAGATGGCACTAGATCTCTAGTAACCAATGAAGATTAGCATCTATGGAGGCTTCATGTCTGTCCGAATTGTATGGTATTCTTCTGGGCTGTCCTTATGGCATTTCTGGTAGTACATATTAAGCTTGTAGCCTTACAGCCTTCCGAGGTTCTCTCGTATATTGTATATCACCTAACGCAGTGGCCTTGATTTGCTAGGTACCGTATGAACGCCTCAGTCTTTGCTGAGTTGCAAATGTTAGCGATCTGTAGATTTCACTGATGCATAATCGGTAAAAAACATGACTTCATCCAGAAGATTGCAGGTGGCGAACGCCCGGGTTCGGCCCGAAGCTTCTTATGACCATCTTCTTCGTTGCATGTGCTCGTCAATCCTTGTTGCGTAATGTTGGACACGGAGGGATTACTTTGCGCTGTACCTTCCCTCGTGCAGTGAGGCCCCCGATAGGTGAAAGCTTCATGATACTAGACGAGACACAGTGCTACGGTACAAACTAAGCAACGGGCCTGATCCACTCTATTTGGCCTTTGTGCCTAAGCGCCCCCAAAGCGATGGCTTGAACATGGGTGCTGTATCTATATGTGACCATCTGGACCTGCGGTGGACATCAAGTATAAAAGGCGTCAGCTTTCTTCTACCTGAACGTTCATCTTATCCACTATCATTTCATGTGTCGTCATCCGTCCAGGACGATATTTGGTCACTGGACGAATTCAAAGACATTGGAACATCTCTTTCAGTTCAATCGACATGCGCTCCCCCCTCGCTGTCTTCCTTGCCACCGCCGCCACGGCGGTCATCGCCAACCCTGTGGAGCTCACAGCCTAGGAGAACCACGCGCTTGTCTCGTCTTACAGCGACGCTAACTGCAGCAGAGGCGAGCAGACCTTTGAGGTTACAGGCAACGTCGTGCCCCTCTGCTTCTCTGGGGGGAATAAACGGTCCATCAAGGTTGGCGATAAGCGGTAAGCTTGATCATTCGAGACCTTTCGCTTCAAGTTTAGATCCGACTTGCGGTGATAGTGGATACACTATCAGGACCTGGAGCGAGCGTGGTTGCAATGGAAGTCATTGGACGGTGCCCGATGGGGACTTGGGCTGTCACTCGGTCGTGTACGCTGCGCTTGAGATCATCTGCTAGATATAACGGCTGTTAGCAGTCAGTTGGTCTGGCTTCGCGTGCTTTTGCAAGCAACGGCATAACGGCTTTGGCAATATTAATGGGGAATAGTATACGGAGGTCGTTAATATGTGCTCGCAGAGTCATTCATGTATTTAGTCTCTCCTTAATGGACAATCTACACGGACATTCGATCTGCATTTGCCCACTTTGGCTGATCGTTGTTTTCTCATCACATAGATCTGAAACCCCAACGTTGCCGCAAGATCGTAAACCTTGCGGTGCAGCTACCATCCATAGAATAATCGTCTTTGAAATACGCTTATCCGTAAGACTCGTAGTAATTCCGTTGCCCGTAAATACAGCACCAAACCAAAAGTTTAGGTACGGTCGATCGTTATATTGCCTATACTAGGGCAACGCATTGTAGTCATGGACATCACTTAATATTGTACTGGATCAGCAAAGGACCATGCGAGAGGACTCTCATATGACGTGTTGGATCAGTATCCACCCCAATTTTATTAGATGACAAAAGTCTCGGGCAGAAGATTGCCACGAGCACTGAGATGAGTTGACTACTTCGCCGCCCGCCAGGAAACTTGGTGACGAAGTTGTGTTCGTATCGATGTGGCGCGTGTGCCCGTTGGCTTCTTCTAGGTTCGACTCCGTTGGGCTCACCTACGCCTCTAACAATCTATTATGGCACCTTTATCAATATTTGCAATATCTTATGCCACAACTCTACCTAGGTATATAGGGAGGCGGGAGACACAAATGAATTTACCGCTACGATATATATTAGTTTGGTTTATCGCCACGGTCATTGCACCCACCGAGACATAACAGACCTTCCCCCCAACAAGATCAGCCGGAAAAAGCTTCCGTCAGCAATACTTATTTGCATAGTTGCTTATCAAAGGGAGGGGAAATTATAGTTTTCGCCCACTTATACCTGTCCTGGCAATAGCTCCAGCCATGTGGAGACTTGCAAGGTTACAAAAAGCCAATCCACAGGCGGCCTTTCGCCGTCGAGTCGTATTCTACTCTGTCTCCCCAGTTTCCAATAACCAAGGACCCTACTACGTGGAATAACACTTGCTAGGATGGTAGCCGAACACCCCGGCCAGTCCACCCAAGCTGACGACTCTTTGCTGAGCCATTCCAATCTTTCGATAACAGCCTCTATTAATAACCCCCCGTCAGCCCTCGGCAAAGCAACCGTATGTAGCACCACGATTCGATCCGATACGCAGACTACCTTAGCTTTGGGCTCCAACACAGCGATTCTTCGGCTACCCTAGTCTCAAAGTGCCAACAATATCGTTACCTTCTCGCCTCTCGTTACCACTTGTCTTTAAGAACCTAGTTGCTGATTGAGTAGCATTCCAACCAGGAGAATCTGTCCCCATCGTATACCGGCGATGCGACGTGGACCAATCTATCCCAGGCACCAAAAACGTGGCATACCAGGAGTCCTCGAAACACCAACGCTCCTACCTACATCAATCCCCACACGTCCGCTCCAGTAAATCCGTGCGGACTTGCCTCCCAAAGCCCACAAAGCACTTCGAAATATTGCATAGCCTATCGCCCATGTCCCAACACGAACGTCCCCGGTGACGACGCGCGACGTTGGACAAACGTCACAGGCCCGTCAGCATCGCCCAATCAGATGCACAGGCGAAATTAAGCGAGCCTCCGGGTTTCCCCACAATTGCAGGCTTGCTAGCCGTTTCGGTGGGCCTCGTGAAGGGTTTCCCTTGAACGTTTGGGGATGCGAGCCGGATGGCTACGTTGCGGGGAGGGAGAACAGTATGTGTATACATACGAGTGTACCTTGCTCGCTCTGTTTCTTAGTAGATAGGCATGCCTGGGATTGTGTGTACAAGTCAATGCGACTAAGCACGTCCTTTACAATTTTTTGTTCGATTCGCTTAGCGAGTGGAGCTTTCCCCAAAAGCCGGGGCTGCAACCTGCGTCATCAGCCCGCCAGCGGTGGACAGCCACCGCGTACCTGATGCGCGCCCACGATACTTGCTGGCCCTGCATGCTCGGCTTCTGCGGAAACGAAGGCTAGGAGCACCTGGTACGTAACGACGAGGCAACCGTCCACGGGCAGCGTGCCACGGAGCCAGACCCTAGAAAAGCGCCTCAAGTCCTACTTTCCGCGCGTCTCCTTGCGGCCCACGCACCCCGACCCTGCACCGTGTTATATCCCTCTCGCCTTCTCCATGGACGTCCTGCACCACAAACCCGCTGCTATGCCCTCAATGCTTCCGCTACCGGAACCGGTCGTGGACACGGCGCCCTTCCACCCCCTCGCCGCCGTGCTGACGCTCGCCCTCCCCCTCCTCGCCCTCCTCCTCTACATCCACGCCGACTACAAAGCCTTCCTCTCGCTCGGCCCCGGCGGCACCCCCGCGACGCCCCTCGGCTACGCCAAAATCAAGCTCCTCTCCCTCCTCACCCTGCGGGACCCGCTCCGCCCGCTGCCCGTCCCTCCGCACTTCCGCCCCCAGCGCGGCTACCTCTCCTCTTCGTCGCTGCCGCGCCGCGACGGCGCCCGCCCGCTCGTCCGGGGCATCGCGCCCCAGCGCCAGCAGACGCAGAAGGCGCCCCCCGCGACCTACGCCGCGCTCGTCGCCGCCATGCGCGCGCTCATCGCCGACCCCCACAACTTCCTGCTCGAGCGCACCTCGTGCTTCGAGAAGCACTCGTCGGGCATTTTTGCGTCGACGCCCATTACGCGCACGTGCGGCGGCGAGGTGTGCCATGCGCATCCGTCCGACGGGTCCATGCACATGACGCTGCACCCGGCAGATGCGCGGATCGTGCTCGAGAGCGGCTGGGGAGAGCGGCATCCGTTGGCGAGGGGCGGCTGGTGTCGGCGGTTTGTGCCCAAGGAGTTCGTGCTGATTTACGCGCCGCGGAACTTGGAGGAGGTGGAGACGGTGATCAGGATTGTGGCGGCGAGTGTGTGGTGGGTGGCGGGCATCGATGTGGAGAAGAAGGGCGAGTCGAGGAGGGACTCTGGGGCGGATATCGAACCGTTTATGAGGGCGCGGGATGCGGGCTGTCATACGTGTAGTGTACACGGTTGTGGAACGAAGGGCTTGGACCGGTCGATTGCTGGGGGTGCGTAAGCGCGGAGAAGCCATCTGCGAGACGAAAGTGAAGCAAGGGGTAGCGCAAAATGTTCTGGGCGGAGCACATGGTTGTTTTGGCGTTCTAGCAAAGCATAGGGTCGGCGTAAGGCGTTGGGAATGGCAATGATATCCATCGAATTTGTCCATGACATCTTAGAGCGACGTTGTGCTCGAAAGGACACATAAATCTGCTGCACTCAGCCACTGCCACAATCGTGCCAATCACACAAATTTACTCACCACTGCACGTCCCACACAACATTCTCCTCCCTCAGTTCTTCCCACCCGCCTTGACCCACTCCACATACTCCTTGCTCTTGGCCCTCACATCCCAGAAGCCCCTCCGTCCCTCCCCCTTCCCCCCAATCCCATCATCCAGCCCCAAAAACGCAAACCCATCGCCCTCACTGAGAATCTCCTCGCCTTCCCTCGTCCACCTGCCCTCCCCACGCTGGCCCTCACGCGTAATCTTGCCGCCCCACTTCGCCCATTGAATCGGCTTCAGCGCCGGCGACGAGACGACAATGCCGACCGAGAGCACCAAGACGGAAACGAGGAGCTCGACGACGATGTCGAGGGGCAGCCGCGTGTGCGGGAAGGTCGCCGTGTGCTCGTGGGAGGAGTATACGCTGGGGTAGGCCGTTAGTTAGACGCTATGCCCGTACTTGGGGGTTTAAAGGGGGATTTTGTTCGAAAGGAAATATGGTATATGGTAGCGGGGGCTCGCGAAGCGCGTTGGGTTACGATGTTGGATAGGTGGACACGGATGGGGAGCGGTGGTAGGGGACAGGGGGAGCTGTTCTATTGCGATAGGCACGGACGAGGGACGTACGCGTGGGTCAGGAATACGAGGCCGACGGCGTTCAGCGCTGGACCTAGGATTGCCATGGTGAAGCGCGGGCGGGCGGGCGTGGGAGGAGGGGCTGAGCGCTCGCGGCGGTGTGCGCGCTTGAGACGGAGAACGATGTTAAAGGTGCCTCCAACGCGGAGGGTGAGTGTATTGGAGTCGCCGCGCGACAGACTGAGGCGTGAAGTGGGTGGAGTCGGGGAGGTGGATCGTGGTCTTGCCAGTGTCGATGTTGTGGTGCATGGGTATAGTCTTGGCACACACGATTAGTCGAGGCCGACGCCCTCGGTTCAAACTCTCAAAGTGCTCCGTCAAGGCACTTTTGCCTGTACGGTCGGCCTTTGTATTATATCCTGGGGCAACACAGAAATGTTTAGATATCCGTGTTTTCTCTTCGCCCATTGTGGCCACTTGACTGTTGCCTACAACCAAGTTCGATACACATTTCCAAGTAATTTGGACAGTCAATGCTATTTGCCAGTGAGGATACATTCGAAGTTGTTCACATCACAGTGATGGAGTTTCGTGATATACTAAAACCGGTCGTGCTGGAATGTGCAAGCAAGCACGGGACGTGCTATTTGCGCTTCCGCAATTAGAAGATTCTTGATCCAGCACGCACTCCCAATTCAACCGAATGCCCAGTGTATGTAACCTTCCCTACCAAAAGCCATTCCACCTTTTCCATCAACAGCGGACTAGACCCGGAACACATAGGGAAAAACGGCCTCCAACTCCATAAAGGCAAGTGGTATAGAGCTGAAGTCGACCCAGAACAGACAAGACAGGATTTATGCACGGTGAGCCCACTCGGCGAGCTGGTTCGAAGAGTCCACCGACCCCTGGTTCTTCTCGTGCACGCCCATGGACGAAGCGTGCTGCTCGAGGGAGTGGGTGGAGAGACCTTCGTCGACGTCTTCGGGCACGGCGACCTCGCGTGTGAGCTCCACGTAGTCGTACTGCAGAGATGTTAGCCGTGTTTTTCACTCTTTAGAGAAGTTATGGCTTACAGCGAATTCGCCAATCTCGACATCGTCAAGACCGAGAACCTCGTCGTCGTCGCTCACGCGGAGCTTGAAGATGGGAATGAACTTGCCCATGAAGTCGAGCGCGCCGAGGATGAGGCAGGTTCCAGCGAATGAGTATGCACCGCCAGAGAAGGAGTCGGCGAGCTGGTATCCGAGCTGGACGTAGTGATGGTTGATCCAGCCACCAGGGATCACAGTGACGCCGTCGAGGTGGGCAATATAGTCACTGGAAGTCAGGTTAGCTTCCTCCACTGTCTGGTAGGGCCTGTAATACTCACGCTGCGAAGAAAGCCGTCAGGATGTTGCCCATCAAACCACCAACAGCATGGACCGCAAAAATGTCGAGCGCGTCGTCGCAGCGGAGGAAGTATTTGAGCTTGGTAGCATAGTTGCAGGCAATTCCTCCGCATGCTCCAAAGACGACAGCGGCCCAGGCTGGCACGAATCCTGATCCGGGTGTTATACAGACCAGGCCGGCGATGACACCACTGCAGAAGCCAACCGTGGACCACTTGCGCTCAAGGCGGTAGTCTACGAGACACCAGGTGATACCGCCGACGCAAGCAGCGAGGTTGGTGACGACAGCTGCCATGACAGCGCGCAAGTTGGCAGACAGAGCGGAGCCGGCGTTGAAGCCGAACCACCCGACCCATAGGAACACCGTGCCGGTCACAATGTGCGTAACATTGTGCGGTCGGTAATTCAACTCTTGCGTTCCGTGACCCCTACGCTTTCCGAGCATGTACGAATAGGCGAGAGCGGCGGATCCAGATGCAATGTGTACAGGCGTTCCACCGGCAAAGTCGAGACCCCCCTTTGATGTGCATTAGCCGCAGTTGCAAATGCCGAAGAGAAGTATCTCGAACAGACGAGAGCGAAGAAATGAAGCGAGGTACTAACCAGCAAGAACGTCCACCCGTGAGGGTTCCACGTCCAGCAAGCGATGGGATCGTATACGATGGTCGTCCAGACGAACATGTATATTATACATGGTAGCATTCTTCCTCGTTCGGCAACTGCACCGACAGCGAGAGCGACCCTGTCATGGTCAGCAACTAGAGAAGAGGCTCTGGTTTGCGTCGACGTACGTGATTGCAGCAAACATGCCCTGGTACAAACAGAAGATCAAATCAGGAATACGTGCGCTGCCCACGGAAGGATAGCCGAGCACGTTCCTGAGGCCGATGTTCTCGAGATCCCCGATGAATTTGCCAGCGCCATGGGAAAAGGCGAGCGAGTAGCCCCAGAAGAACCATTGGAAAGAGACAACTGCCGTGGACATGACGGACCTGAGGCACGATTAGCGCACATTTCCATGGCGTCGGTGCTACGGGCAGGCTCACAGCCATAGCAACGACAATGCTGACTTCCTGCGTGCAAGGCCCGAATAGAAGAAACCAACACCGGGAATCATGAGGAGGACCAGCGCCGTCGAAGTAAGCATCCACGCGATATCGCCCGCCTGAAGGGGTTAGTGCTACATAGGCTCTGCATGCGCCGGAGCTTACATTGTAGAACACATTGAGGTTGTCGACTCTGCTGTTTCCTCCGGTAGGTACGGTGGAGTTGGTAAATGGTACGAGTGGCGTCGTTGGGTCGCCCCCAGATATGGAAGGACTCTGCTCCATATTCTCGACTGCCGCGGTGCCGTTCTTCTACAAAAGTGACCTCCGGCGGGGCCGCGTTGGCGACAGCTCAGCGCTACAAGCTCCCGTACCGACAAGTGCCTGCAAAGAAAAGAACAATGAGTGGACGGAGTATGGTGTGCTTTTTGGGGTCAGAAGACTAAATGTGAATATCGAAGGCGCCGGCGGGTCGGCGTCACGGTCCGAGTCTGTTTGCGCACAACGGCCGGAGGACGTTATAAGAGCGCCGGTGGAGACGTGTTACTTCAGCACGACAGGGGCCGTGAGCGTTAAAAAGAGGAGAACAGGCGGCGGACATTGGCTTCTTTGCCTGCGACAGCCCGGTCGTCTCCAAGCGTCCAAGCATGAGTATCTCAGCCGGATCACGAGCAAGCCACTGTGAGTGGGGGAAAGATACGAGCTGGACCCTGGCCAATGCGGCGGCGTCTCGCAAGGGCATGGGCGCCACCCAGACCAGCGGGATGGACCATGCAGAGGGTGTCTTGCGAGACGGGAGAGAATGCGTGTCCTCCCCTGGAAACGCCTCGTATGTCGCATTCGGGTTGTTAGAGACACGCAGCATGCGCAGGCACACATATTGGAGCATGCGCGCTGCAACCCGAGCACCAGGCGATGCGGGTTTCTGTTGTGGAAAGCGAATTCGTCTTCTTATCTACACCCTTGTCCGCCTAGCCACCCAAACATGGCCCTTCTCCCCGGACCCAGCCTAGAACACTCAGGGCTACCCATCACTCAGCTACGCTACCTGTCGACTCCACGAACTCCACAACGGCAGTGGGGCACAAAGATGGGCATT
Organism: Pleoardoris graminearum; assembly: GCA_030770415.1. NCBI lineage: Eukaryota > Fungi > Ascomycota > Dothideomycetes > Pleosporales > Didymosphaeriaceae > Pleoardoris > Pleoardoris graminearum. The sequence goes on along the minus strand of JASEKS010000503.1, from coordinate 6,241 downwards.
GGCAGCCCATGGTCGCTCACCTCTTTTCGTATTGCTATAGAGGAAGCCTTGGAAAGCTTCATCGCTCCCATCAAGAACCGCGCCGCCGGTGAGATCAAAGGCCAACATCCGCGCCCATCCCCCGCAGCCTCCTTATCTACCCCTTACAGCGTTTGGTTTCGTTCCAGTCCCAAGGCTCCCCTTCGATCGCGCAACCCTGCCAACTTGAGTGTTGCCTCTGGCTCGAACCCCAGACTCGCCCTGTGCCAGCCTTGCAACAGAAACTTAGCGCACAGCCAATCTCGACCTACTGGCAAGGAAATGAGGTTTCTCTCTCGTATATTGATTTTGCAATTCTTGCCGTATGGGAGCGTCGGAGCAAGATAAGGGTGCAGGCGGTGTTATTGGCAATGCTGTACCTGTACGGGACAATCGTCCGGAGAGCGGTATTGGTCTGGGCTGAGTACGGATGCATTCGGCTCAGAGTCCGCCTTAGCGGTTGCACAGGTTGCCTTCAATTAGAACGTCTGGGCAGCTGCACCTCGGTCGACGCAGGGTGGTCAGCTTCAGTGGCATCAGAGTCTCGGCGTTCATATTCACGGCAGGTTACTCCTGGAATCAAGAGGGTTGCTATGCCGCGATTCAATCCGGCTAAACGCTTGCCTATCGGAACGGCCGGAGATGCCTCCTGTTTCTAACCCAGCGTGGCACCTGTGTGGCACGGTGAAGAATGAGCAATGCTCCCCGCATGGCCTGTGTCACTGCGGGATGACAGCCTCATGCTTTGCGCAGTTGTTGCACCTTGATGTTCGGCCCCACGGCGGAGGGATCGCTCCGTGGGAGCAAGCGAGCCGTTGGGGGCAGGTGCGCAGCACTCCACAATTAAATCACACAGATCGCGTACCTGCAGCGACGCTAGCTGGCAATCGCTCTGGATTGCAGAGATAAACCATGTCGTTAAACGACACCAGTTTTGGATTGTTAAGAGCCGGGCTTTCAATTCGCTACATAGCAATACTTCTGCAACGAATCGTCGAGATGAACAGACGACAGGGTCGGGCCCGCGGAGGTCAGCATGCATCGGGGAGCAGGGGTCTGCCTCTTGTTAATATTGGCCTTCTTGGAGTCCATCTGCGCGTCTCCTGAATATATATACGGATGTAACTCTCAGAGGGTAAGACAAGCTGTTGCGGAGGTCCCAGGGGACCTAAATGCGCCTCAAACATAGTCCGATGGGAAACGACGGCCTGTTCGGTGCGCCTTTTTGCTGTAATCAACGTGTTGTGATTTGTGCTGGTTGCCGCACGATCTGTTCAGGTCGGTAACGACGATAGGAGAGAACCTGGCCTCGTCCTGTGCAATGGTCATTCCCTTGTCGTTGGCCCATGCCATGGAAATACGTCCTGTAGGCGGCAAGGTTGGCGCTGCGAACCGTATGGACGGGACCTTCCATGTCCGTCTTTAGCTGTTGCATGACCTGTTTAGGTCTTTCCCGAGGATAAAGGGGAAGCTGTTTGCCCTCAGTATACATGAGGGCGGATCATTCCAACCTGTGCCCGTGATGCGTACCTCCCATCTACAGCATCAAATGGAAAGCTTTGGTTCTGCTCGCGTGTATGATGTGGCGTAGGGTAACACAACGTAGTGAAAACCCTGACATGACACTGTGGAGAAGGAATTTGGTGTTTGTGTTGTCCATGAAGCCTTCCGTTGTTGCTTGACCCACTCGCCAACTTCACAGTCATTGAACGGAACCTTTCGCCACCGTTGACCCACTGTGCCAATACGCATATTGAAGAGGAAGCCGGTCTAGAAAACGCTAGTTTTGCTGCGTCCGACACTGTTGTCTTGGTTGAGACAATAGCGGCCCCTTGGGCAAAGCATGCTAGGTCGCTTATATGAACACCTATTCCGTGCGCTTCTTCTACATCTCATACTGCTGTTTGGCTGTTTGCAGAGTAGTGAGAATAAACTGTTGGGGCCAGACCGGACAAGACAACTGGAAAGTAGCCCTCCCTGGGCCTTGACAATCACACTGTCGACGAAAAACATGGTTCAATCTCGCCTCGCGCGAGACACGGTTGAAACATGAGGCCTTCGCAAAGCCATCGACATGAGTACATGTGGCAAACCCAACTTCATCGACGTAAGGACACTTTTTGCAACTTACGTACTCCGCTAAGGCTCCTAATAAGGTACTCCTCTAGTAGAGTATTAAAAAACGTATACTACTTTAATAAATTTTAAAAATATATTAAGCCTTTTATATTTTATATTTGTATACTAATCGAACAAATAGTGTGGCTGTGGTGGATAATATCTAATAATATTTATATATATTTTAATTATATTTAGGGGCATTTTTATACTAAACCTAAATACTTTTTTTTTTAAATAAAGCTACGCTTTTAGCGTAGTACTTATATTTTTTAAAAAAATAACTACTAGTTTACTATAAGGATTCCTACAAAACGGCTCTATAATAATTTAAATATAATAAGAAAAAATATAGCGCGTAGTTATATATTAATATATTATATTAAAAATAGTTTATTATTATAATAAATTAAAATAGTAATACGTAAGTAAGTATTACTTTTTAATTTAGTACGTAGCGTCTATTTATAATATATATATTTATATATTAATTAAACAAATAGTGTGGCTGTAGTGGCTTAGGGCGACTAAAAGGGGTTTTAAAAAAGGAGGAGTATATGTATACCTTTATACTTAATGTGTCGAAAAATCGTCTATTTATAAAAAAAAATATAATAGTAATAGTTTATCCTGTTACTAGTATACTATAAAGTATTAATATATACTAGCGCCCCCTACTACTATTGTTAGAAATTAGGGTTAAGTAGTAATATAGTATAATATATAAGATAAATAGGTATATATTATCTATAAGTATTAAGAGATAAATTACTACTAGGTTAAAACCCCGCAGTATAGACTATATATCCCTTATTACATAAGCACGCTTCTATCTAGAGTAGAAATACCTAAGTCGTAATAACTATAGATATATAAGATATAAAAAAGTATAACTAGTAGTTTACTATACTAGGTAACTATATTATTATATATACTATATAAACGAATAACTTTATAAAAGTAATACTTATAGTATTTTTTATATAACTAAATTTATTTCTATACTACTAATTAGGCTGGTTAAATAGGTTGCCCTACTTTTTTTTAACCTTTAATAACTTTAGTAATACTAGTCCTAATTAGGTACTTTTTAACTTATTTAGCTTAGTTACTCTAAAATTTTAATTTAATTAAAAAAGTACTTAATTAGAACTAGTATTACTAAATTTATTAAGTAACCTATTTTTATAACCCTAACCCAACCCTATAGTAGGATTACTCAGATAAAAACTTTAATAACTTTAGTAATACTAGTCCTAATTAGGTACTTTTTAATTAAATTAAAATTTTAGAGTAACTAAGCTAAATAAGTTAAAAAGTGCCTAATTAGGACTAGTATTACTAAAGTTATTTAAGTTTTAAGAAAAAGCTTAGTATTTTAAATTTACTAGCCTACTACTAATAGTATCTTTTCTACTAAATATCCTTAAAAAGCTCTAGAGTACTATAGTAAACCTTAGCCTACGTAAGTAATTAGGTAGTATAGAATAAATAGTAAGTTTAATAACTATAAACTATAATTTTATAATAGAAATAGGTAAACGTATACTATATCTATACAGCTATAGTAATAGTAATTATTACTAACCTATATAGTTATAATAGTAAAAAACCCTAAAATTGTTAAAAAGCCTAAGAATTTTATTATAAATACTAACCTAAAATATATTTATAAATACTAACCTAAACTATATTTATAAATAAAAGTAATAGTTTTTAGCTTTACTAAATAACTAATATATATATTTATATATTAATTAAACAAATAGTGTGGCTGTAGGGGCTTAGGGCGACTAAAAAAAATTTTAATAAAGGAGAAGTATATATATACCTTTATACTTAATGTGTCGAAAAAGTTAGGTAAGGCTAGATTAAAAAACTAAATAACTAAAATAACTTTAACTATACTAGCTTTAGGACTAGAGTAGTAGTAGTTACTTTAATAGTAATATAATTATAAAATATAAAAAAGCTAGTATAAAGAGTATTAGTAATAATATAAAAGCTATATATAAGATAGTAATTAATATATTTTATATTTATATACTAATCGAACAAATAGTGTAGCTGTAGTGGCTTAGGGCGACTAAAAGAGATTTTAAAAAAGGAGGAGTATATATATGCCTTTATAATAGTAATTAATAATAATAGATAAATATAGCGGATAATAAATAAATATATATATTAAAAAAAAATGTTATAAAATACCTATAAGTATAAGTAAAATAATATATAATAGTTTAAGTATATATATTTATATATTAATCGAACAAATAGTGTGGCTGTGGTGGCTCGGGGCGACCAAATGGGGTTTTAAAAAAGGAGGAGTATGTGCATGCCTTTATACTCAGTGTCGAAAAAGTAGTTTAAGTATAAAGACCGGTCTCGACAGAGAGCTAAAGGTTTTAAAGTTATAATAAAATAATTAATACAAAATATTCTATTATATTTAGTTATATACTAAGCTATTTATTTTTATTATCCTAGACCTACTAGCTATTATTTCCTTATAGTTCTTATAGCCTAATTTAAAGAATTTTTTAGTATTTAGGCCTTATATACCTACTACGCTTTTATAATACTATATACCTATAGCTATTTAGCCTACCCTTATATAAAGCTTTTAAGTTATTTTACTATTTTTATATAAAGTCTTTATTTAATTATAAAAGTCTTATAAGTTATTAATTTTTATAGTAAACTTTTTAAAACTATTATTATATATTATCTTACGCCTTAAGTATCTAGTAGGTATTTAAAAGTACTAGTAATACTAGTTTTTTATTTAATCTATAAGGCGTTCTGTTTTATTATCTATACTTTAGTTAAATTTTTAACTTTTTAGTAATAGTTACTATAACTATATACTACTTCTAGATTATATTAGATATACTATTATATAGTATTATACTAAAAGTTATATAAATATTACTATTATTTTACGCTAGTTATAGGATATCGTTTATTTTAATTTTAACTTTTTTATTATTTCTTTTATTTATTTATATAATATATATCTTTTATAGTACGTGCTGCGAGAGTTTATAATATAAAAGCCTATATATATATTACTAGTAGGTTGTCTATTTTATAGTTTATTAGGTATATAAAAGTCTCGTACTATAGTTAATAAAATTTATTATTTTATATATTGCGCTGCGTACTATAAATATAATATTTTTTTTATAAATACCTATTTAGTATTAGTTATAATAATAGATATATAAGTATAAGTTATTATAAAATAATAAATTATACTAAGCTGTAATACTATTAAGTACTATTAAGTAGTTATTACGTATCTGTCTTAGTACTATTTTTTTTAATTAGACTTAGCATAGTACCTTTAAGAGCCGGTTATTAGGTTTTATAGTATATATAGCACTTTCTTTCCTAATTAAATAGTTACTAATAGTAACTTTATTATAAAAAAAAGTATAAAGAAAATAGGTAGTAAGTATTTTTTTTTTTTTTTTTTAAATAAGTCTTTATATTAAGGCTACCTAAAATGTGTAGATTCGTCGATTTTCGACGTTATTTATATATTAGAGGTTTAATTCCTCTCCTTATCGTAGTATTTTTTAAATGCGCCTACTTTGCTAGTAAAAAGTAGAATTTTTAAAAGTGCCGGGTACTACTAAGAAATTAATATAAAACTACAGAAAGCTAAAATCCTTATATAGAATATATTATATCTAAAGGTATAAGTAAGATATTTAGGCTAAAATTACTATCTAAAGTTATATAAGATAAAAATCTATACCTAAATAGGCCTAGCGTAGCAAACTAGTCCTAATTAGGTAATAAATTAGTAGTTTAGTATAACTATTTAGTATAATAACCTAGTTAGGAAATTAAAGAGCCGGTTCTAGTTCGTTTAGGAGATAAAACACTTTCTTTAAATAGTTAAGTAGCCTTAATATAAAAGGCTTATTTTAAAAAAAAAAAAAAAAAAAAAAAAAAAAAAAAAAAACATAATAAATAAGGAAAATAATATATTTTAATTATAAAATATATTATTTTATTTATTACTTATATATTATTTTTTATTATAATAACAATTATATATATACAAGATTTTTGTATTATTATCTCTTTTTATTAT